>CM076574.1:1051535297-1051690297 GCA_034641835.2 Pinus albicaulis | reverse complement strand
ATATTAGAGGAAACTTATGATGAGAACAAAATAAATGTTAATCATGATTTCATAATATCTAATGTTTCCAGGAAGAACCACCATATTCCAAAAATGGATATGAGGAATTTTGATGGAGAGGATCTTGTAACATGGATATTGGCATGGAGCAATATTTTGATCTCAATAATGTGAAAAAAACACAAAAGGTACGCATTGCAACTTTACATTTAGAACAAAATACATTTGTATGGTATCGATGGCTTTTCTCCCGTAAACAAATTGTCACTTGGTCAATTTTTACAGAGGAAATGATAGCACATTATGAGGATACAAAGAGCAACACCTTCTTTAGCCAATTGATAAATCTCAAATAAAAGGGTTTAGTGGGGAGCACATTGAGGACTTCCAAAAATTGAATATAAGGGTAACTGATATTCCAGAGGAACATAGGATTGATCTCTTCATAGGTACTTTAAAGGATAACATCCAACATGAAGTTTGCGTTTTGGAACCTGATTCATTGGAGAAGGCATTCAAGTTGTCAAGAAAAAATGAATATAAAATTATGGCGACAAGGAAGCCTACCACTCACTTATATAGAAAAGGAAGTGTTGCTACTCCTAGATTTCCACAACATACAAGGTTGACACCACAAAAATTGGAAGAAAAAAGAGCAAAAGGGCTTTGCTACAGTTGTGATAGAAAATACACTAAAGGTCATAAGTGTGCCGAGAAGAAATTATTTTACATAGATTGTGAAGAGGAAGAATAAAATGAACAAGAAGAGGATATACACCAAGAACCAACCCTATAAGAGGAAGAAATGAGTCTGACCATATCATGTAATGCATTGGTAGGAATTACCACTGCTCAAACTCTCAAGATAGAAGGACATATCAAGAAGAAAAAGGTAATAGTGTTGATTGATTCAAGTAGTACCCATAATTTTATTCATTGTAAGGTAGCCAAGGAATTGAATTGTTTCCTATACGCAACACTAGAATGTCAAGTGATGGTTGCAAATGGAGGAACTATAAATTTCTCTAGAAAATGCCATAATATCAAGCCAGTCATGGGGGAATATGCATTGAATAGTCCAATTCTTTCCATTCCTATGGGAGGTGCTGATGTTGTACTAGGAGTACAATGGTTACAATGTTTGGGGACATTAGCTTTTAATTTTCAAGCACTTTTCTTGAATTTTTTTTCAGAAGGAAAGGAAGTCAAATTATGGGGTATTGTAGGGAATTTGGGAAGGATAATAAGCTCTAATGTCATGACAAAGCTTCTAAAGAAATAAAAAACCAGGCATAATTGCACAATTATGCTCACTAGAAGTTCCAACATCAAAATCGCCTATTTCTTCAGATCTCCAAAAAGTCTTGGACAATCATTCCAAGGTGTTTGAAACTCCCAAAGGACTCCCACCTATTCATGATCATGATCATGCTATTCATTTGATTCCAGGAATTTTTCCTCCAAACATCATGCCTTATGTATATCCTTATGTCCAAAAGAGAAACATTGAACATATGATTGCAGAAATGTTAGAGGCTGGTATAATTCAACCTAGTCAAAGTTCTTTCTCTGCTCCTGTAGTATTGGTACACAAGAAGGATGGATCATGGCACATGTGTCAGGATTATAGCGAGCTCAATAAGCTCACCATTAAAGATAAATTTCCCATTCCTGTGATTGATGAATTATTGGATGAACTACATGGAGCAAGTTATTTTACCAAGTTGGATCTTCGTCAGGTATCATCAAATTACAATGAAGACCGAAGATATTCCAAAAACAAAGATTTCGAACTCATGAGGATCATCATGAATTTGGTCAGTGCCTTTTGACATTACCAATGCACCTTCTACATTTCAAGGGCTGATAATCCAAATTTTCAAACCCTTCCTTAGAAAAAATTCCAGGCTAGTATTTTTCGATGATATACTAATCTACAACAGTCCCGGAAGGATCATGTTGAAATATGTTGGATAGGGTGCTCAAAATATTGCAAGAGAAACAATTATATGAAAAAACATCCAAATGTTTCTTTGGAGTACAAGAGGTGGAATATCTGGGTCATATTGTATCTCAGGAGGGTGTTAAGGTAGACCCTAACAAAATTAAAGTCATTAAGGAATGGAAATTCCCCACAACCATAAATTAGTTGCGAGGATTTCTCAAGTTAACTGGGTATTATCTCAAATTTGTTAAGAATTATGGGAGAATAGTAGCACCTCTAACAAAATTATTGAAGAAGGATGCATTTTCATGGACTGCTGAAGAAACTAAGTCCTTTGAACATCTTAAAGAAGAAATGTGCCTAGCTCTAGTCTTAGCTATGCCAAAATTCACAAAAAAACCTTTATTGTGGAATGTGATGCCTCGGGAAATAGAATTGGTGTTGTTTTAATGTAAGAAGAAAGACCCATTTATTTTGAAAGTCGTCCAATCAAAGGAAAGTATTTACATAAAGCTATTCTTGAGAAGGAAATGTTGGCAATACTACATGCACTAAAGAAATGATGACCTTACCTAATGGGAAGACACTTCAAGGTTAAAATTGATCATGATAATCTTAAATACTTTTTGGAAGAAAGAATATATTCATAAGAGTAGAAAAAATGGGTCACAAAAATGTTGGGTTATGACTTTGAAATAATCTACAAAATAGGAAGCTAAATGTTGTTGCATATGCACTTCAAGAAATAATGAAGAGGTGGAAGCAATTGCTTCAGGCCATTTCTATTATCCAACCAAATTGATAACCGATGCAAGAGATGAATGGAATAAGGCCGAAGAAGTGTGGACACTCATTCAAAAGTTGAAGCAAAATCCTAGTACATCCGATAATCCTAGTACATCTGATACATTTAGTTGGAAAAATGATTCCTTATGGTACAAAGATCGCTTATATCTTTGTAATAATTCCCAACTAAAACAAAAGATTCTTTTCGAATTGCACAATTTTACTTTAGGAGGACACTCAGGATTTTTAAAAACTTACCACACAATGAAGAAAGATTTTTTTTGGTAATGCATTAAATCTGATATTCAAAAGTTTGTGGCGAATATTTGGTTTGCATGTAGAATAAAGTTGAGACAATTAAGACCACGGGTCTTCTACAACCTTTATCCATTCCAAGTCAACGTTGGGAGGATATTTCAATGGATTTGATCATAGGTTTACCTAAGTCTCAAGGAAAGAGTGTCATCATGGTGGTAGTTGATAGACTTACCAAGTATGCACACTTTTGTGCATTATCTCATCCATTTAAAGCAAGTATAGTTGCTACTACATTTATGGACACAATTCAGAAGCTACATGGAAACCCAAGGGTTATCAGAGGATGTAGATCCCATTTTACCGGAAATTTTTGGATGAGTTATTTTCTTTGTTTGGAAGGATATCTTCGTTGTTTTGTATCTGATAAACAAACACAATGGGTCAAGTGGTTACCTCTCGCTGAATGGTGGTATAATACTTCCTTCCATACTGCAGCAAAAATGACCCCATTTATGGCACTTTATGGATATCATCCACCATCCATCACATCATCTTTAAGGGAAAATTTGAAGGTTCAAGAAGTGGAATATCACATCGAGCATCAGCAAGAAGTTCTCCAACTCTTAAAGGATAACCTGAATTTGGCACAAAATCGAATGAAACAACAGGCAGATCAACATCGCAGCGAGAGAAGTTTTGATGTAGGAGATTGGGTATTTTTACGGCTACAACCATGTAAACAAATGTCCCTCAAGCAAGCTAAGAAGGATAATAAATTATCGCCAAAGTACTATGGTCCTTACAAGGTGTTGCAAAATATTGGTACTATGGCATACAAATTGGAGCTTCCTGCTTCTTCACGAGTGCATCCAATTTTCCATGTTTCATGCTTAAATAAGGTTATAAGTGAAAATCTTCTAGTTCAAACAATATTGACAGAACTTGATGAGGAAGGAAAAATCATATTGGAACCTGAAGCAGTCACGGAAACAAGAACTCGACAGCTATGGAATCCATCAATTTCAGAGTATCTCATCAAGTGGAAGAACTTACCCACTCAAGATTATACAAGGGAGGATGAGAATTTTGTATAGAAGCACCCAGAGCTACTCAAGCATTGAGGACAACACTTTTTTTAAGGAGAGGGGCATTTTAGGTCCCTATATTACTAGTATAGTCCCTTATTGTTGTTAGTGTAACCCCATTATTGTTATTATTGTACCCTTGTAACCCCCATATTGTTATTATTGTGCCCTTAAATTACTATTGTTAGGTCGGAGAGGATTACATTACAGCCCCACTAGGATTACATTGTGGCCCCATGGACTCCTATAAATAGAAAGGAGGTTTTTTAATTTGTATCATCCAAGAATTGTTTATTCATGTAATATATTGGAGCTTCCCCCCTCGAAGTGGATTATTTCTAAGGCGTTGATATCTCTTTTCTTCTTTTTTTGGAGCTAGTTTCACAACAAATTTGCTAATCCCCTATATATCAAAGACACACAAATATTTCCCTTTGTTAACCAAGAGTCCAAATCACACATAGCTTCCAACTGCTCTACTTTTCAGGGTTAATAATACTTGGTTCCCCCACTTGCTTCTTGCTCTTCGACCATGCTTCCTAGCATTCTCTTACTCTATCACCAACACTTGTTCCAACATTAATATTTTTTCTAGAGAGTCCACTCATAGTCCTTGTATTTATAACCCATAATATAAGAACATACAACCCACAACCGATGTATGTGATCCATTCAAAAATCAACCTCGCTTTTTTTCAAACATTATCCACTTTGAATCATTTTCCTCCTCTTTGAATGCTTACTTTTTTTAATCTTCCATTGATTCCTCTTTTCTCCCCACCGACCCCCTTGCAAATCTTGCATGTTTACCACATAGCATATCCCATGAAGAAACAAAGGTGCTATGGGCTTTTCCTCCATTCAAGAACCCCATACTCCACTTCCTTGCCTACCATGCAGGACAGTAAACCTAGTGAGAAAAGTTGGTGGCAATTAAATGAATAGGCTTAGTTAACCAATTCTCAAGTAAATCCTCTCCAAAAACTCGATATTTGTGTCCACTCCTCTCAACCAATCATTTTTTTTACATTTCCATAATATTTACATGAATTCCAATTTCACCATAAAAATTACAAGAAGGTAACCAAAAATAATTGTTACACATATATAATAATTTTACCTCAAATATTTTACTAATATTTATTTTTTTATTAAACTAATATAGAATACAATACTATTTTTTTTTTAGGTTGATGCAAAAATATTATATTAACCACTGAAAATATTATAACATATATAGATCCATAAGTGAGCCACTGTAGCTAGCAGACTCGTCGATATATTACAAAGAATTAAGACTCAAAAGAAGAAGAATAACCATTGTAACCGGATCCAGATCCCAAAGAAATATCTATTTCATCCCTAAAGGTTGCAATTACAACTTCACCTTTAAACCAAACTGTGAAAGAGAGCAAACCAAGCCCAAAAAAAGATAATAAAATTATAAGTCTTGAGCAGTGGAAACACAATGAAAATACCCATCTTACTAATCATCAATGCAACCAACTGACAACGACGACACCAAGATAGGCATATTCTATTTGTGACACCATAGGAATGTCACACCCATACAACCCCGTAATCAAGTCCAAAAGAGGCTGCAACTGAGCAAAATAATAAGGAGAGCGAGAGACCTGTGCATAATCCAATTGAAAACAACTGTGTCGAGCTATCAAAAAGAGCCATGTGCCAATATTTAGCTATAGAATTATCAAATCCATTGCATAGAAATTTCCTTTCTCGAACCAAAAGTGTCTCCATGAGATACCGAAATATGCCTACAATAGACAAAATGACATCCAAAATTCCATTCACATTTATGTAGAATAAAAAAACATATCCCATATGTCGAAATATCACTCTTGATTAGATGGAATAAGCATAAGGTATTGGAAACTATGAAAAATAGGGTTGACATGATCCCTGGTGTGTCCGGGTGGATATGTGAGTTCCCCTTAGGCATAATTTGAACTAATGGAATTTTCCACATGATCCAATCTAGACTCAATACTTTCAAGATATAATCTTTGACTTTGCAACATTCATTTGATATCCTCTAGGCTATAAAAGAAAATATAAGATGTGACCTGCTTGTCCTTGAAGATTAGGAAAAGAAGTGAATCCATGTGTTAGTGAAAGGTGAGGGAATACAAGAATCAAAGACACTTTTTATGGAACCTAACAGGATATGGGACCCTTCTCAAATCAAATTCCATCGTCTGAAGCTTAGAATCAGAGAGATAGGGACACTCTTAATCCTCCTTCACCTCTAGGAGGAGAATTTATCTCTACACCTCGAAAAGCACCACATAGAAAAAAAAACCCCAAAGAACCAAACGCAATGAGTTGGGTGCGATTTAAAAACAGAAACCCTAAGCTATCCCTCTTACTAATCATGCACCAATGAGGGGGAATATTGATCGAAATTGGGGAATATATTAAACAAGCACAAGAACCATAACCAGCAAAGGAAGAGGACAAACATGCGACAACACCAAATTCTCTGGACCAGAATGCCACTTGGTCATCCCCCCAGTTCCACAATAGGGGATCAAATTCAAGACAATAGCCCAATTTAGGACATCTTAAGAACATAAAAACCAAAATCACCTGGGAGCGAACAAAATAGAAGGTAAAACCTATGTGCATTCCCTCAGCGAGAGCAAATACAATTGACCAGGTATCCAAAATAAGTCTCGAACAGGGTAAGAGAAAAATCCTAGGATGTGATTAACAAAAATTGTCCAATAAATCTCATAGGAACAAACTTCATGTACCCAAAAAACCCAATGTGAAACAAAACCAAAAACAACCCAAAATATTGAAAAATACACCATGTGCCACCAATAACAAGATTAACCACCGAATAAACCCCTTGCATAACAATACCACAATACTATCATACATAATTCACATTCGAATAGAACATGAGAAAAGCATTAAAACCATATGCCTACTCAATATATTAACCATAATGCATAATACCTTTTTTTTCCTACTTAGAGAAGACAATTGATTACCCTCCAGCTCAATTGCATGCACCAAAGAACCCCACACGAACACTACCATATGCATTTTAATAGAGGAGCAACCTCAAAACCCTTCACCCAGAAAACATAATTTTGCTGCCCTAGAGAAACGAGACTACATTTATAACATGTTAACGAGTTGTGTTCTTCCCAACACCCACCTTCAAAAATTCAACATGTCATCGCAAATGGAATACAGTTGGAACATGCTCACTTAACAAGGAAGTGTCGTTACCGTGTTGGAGAACACCTCCATCGAGGGAGAATACAATATTGTTATTAGTTGTGATAAGTATTATATTTTCTAAAACCTAACCTATGAAAATATGATATAATATTTCTTGATGTAACAACTTCTCAAACCTATAAGGCCATAGAATCACCTTTCAATGCAAAACATCATGGAAGAAAATTAACTTTGTGCCACACAAACTTCATATTCCATGGAAAACTTATATTTCCTTAGAGTGGTCTATAAAATTCTTTAAGCTCTTCCTATATGTGATTAATCCGAAATACATCTATCTACTCTTCCCATATGTGATTAATCTGAAAGACATCTATCTACTCTTTCCATATTTCATGTCTCTTTATAGTTTTCACATGCTCTATATGTTGTACGTCTAAAAAATGTCATAGATGGTTTCATATGGTGCAAGTTTGAAGGTGTTTGAGCATCACATTTAATTACGTGGTTGGTTTGTAGTAACTCTAATCAAGGAGAAGGAAATAGAGTATAGGTGGTTGGTTCATAGTAACTGCAATCAAAGACAAGAAAATAGAGTTATCAATATTAAGCTCCTGAGGTGTGGTTTTATGTGTTAAATGGATCATTCAAGGTTTAGTTTGATATAAGTAACTGAATGTTTTTAAATAATTCAGAATTATTATTGGTAGGCATACTAATATGATTATAAGAAGTAATGGAATTCCTATTTGTTGGCTATTAATCAAGATTAATAGTTGTATGTCATTTAAAAATAAATATCAAATATAACCAAAATAAATATGTTAATAAGTTTTGTTTTTCATTTGAATAGTTATAGTAAATCATTTAATTTAATATATCATAAATTTAATTTTACAGGAAAATATTAGTTCTTAACTTCCAAATCCAATTCGAAACCTTTGAAAATTTTGCATTATCTATAATTAGAGTTCATTTTATTGTGATATTATTTCCATTGAATTATATAGGAAAAATCCAACAATTGATCAGAAGGTATGATTTTATAAAATCGCCCTTTGTAACCATGCACCCAGTAAAAAATATTGGTTCTTTATGAAATTATATATAATCCATTTAAATATATAAACTAAGGATATTATATTAATATCTTAGTTTCTTCTATTTTTACTGCCAAGAGGTAGTTTCTCATTTTACTCCCAAGAAAGGTTGAGCATATATCCATAGGGAAAATGGGTGAATCAGCTATGTATAATGTTGTCACTTAGGCTCTCTCTTCATGGTCTAAGTATTTTTATCTCCTTATTGTTCTCTAAGGACTATTGTCTAAGGTGAGTAGAGGTTGAGGATATATCCATTGGGAAAAAGGCTGAATCAACTATCTATAATGTTGTGATTTAGGCCCATCTCTTTCAGGCTCTAGGTATTTGATCACCTTCTTGTTCTCTTTTCTCAAGACTATTGTCTAAGGACTATTGTTTAAGGTGCATATTTCATATACAAGGGATATAGGTGGTTCATAAACACATTGTGCATATATTGAAACAATTCTCCATTTTTCTAGTGATATGCAACTACTAATGCTTACTCCAAGTATTTTTGGAACATATTTTGATGTATATTCCTCATAAGCACTCACTAAGAAGCTACTTTATTTGGTGAGGATGACTACTTCATTACAAATAGTACATCCATTTTTTAAGAGTTTCAACCTTAGATGTTTTGTGGAAGTTCACTTTTGAAGTTGGAGGTAACAATATTTATCTCTTTATAGTTTTAAAGAGAGTAGCTTTCTTGAAATTAATGTTACAATCTAAGGTAAAAAATATTCCCCAATGCATTGGATATATTTTGAGGCCAAATGTAAGTAAAAAAATTAAAGACACAATTTTATTACTAAATGGAAAATGACCAATAGAATATAAGATGATAATGTCAATCAGGGCAAAGATTTTGGAGGGATAGGAACAAAAAAAAAAAATTAATATTTTTTACTTATATATTTATATATCTACTCAATTTTCTATTATAGTCACTCCTAGATGCATAATTAAACTATGCATCCAATGAATACCCAGTTTACATACATAAACTCACTATGAAATGAACTATAAATAGATGAAAAATTTATGTTTCTTGACACATGGAAACTGTTGGAAGTAATGGAGAAACCTAAACTTATATTATTTTTATGATGAGGATAGGTTTGAGAATCTAATGTTAGACCTCACATCCAAATATCTAGGGAGTGGTTGAAACCATCCCATTAATTTGAAAGCCTATATAATTGTGGCTCATCTAACTCAATAGTCAGTGCTTGTATGATTGTGTATACACTCTCTAGGTTCTCACCTGGAGAGCTATTTAATCAATACTTAATATAATCTAGTTCTTAACATGGTATCAGAGCATCAGGTCGAAGCTAAGAGGACCTGCACTGTGTGTAGAATTTGAGCACGTAAGGACCCATAGAATATCGATGTTGTTGCGTGAATGCGTAAAGTGATTTAAGAGGTGGAGATTTCATTACGGCATTATGTGTTCGTTGCATGATAGTGTATCAATTTTTTTAGGATACTTGCAATAACTTATTATTTTATGGTAGAAGTTCATACATGTTGTGAAGAAGGAAGTACACATAATTTATTTGTTGAGAAACGCAAAACCCAAGAAAATGAAATTGGAATTTCCAATCTGATTAACTATTGGTAACTCTACAGTTGACGTGGACTCCTCCTTGCATGCCAGTCAATATGCTAATCTCTACCATTTTTGTTGTGAAACCTGCTCCAAAAATAGAAGAAAAGAGATATCAACGCCTTAGAAATAAGCCACTTTGAGCGGGCAACCTCCAATATGATTTTTCCTTCCTCATCAAGTTCGGGCAATATTGTTTGAACTGGAAGATTTTCACCTATAACCTTCTTTAAGCATGAAAAATGGAAAATTGGATGCACTAATGAAGAAGCAGGAAGCTCCAATTTGTATGCCATAGTACCAATCTTTTGCAACACCTTGTAAGGACCATAGTACTTTGGTGATAATTTATTATCCTTCTTAGCTTGCTTGAGAGACATTTGTTTGTATGGTTGTAGTCGTAAAAATACCCAATCTCCTACATCAAAACTTCTCTCGCTGCGATGTTGATCTACCTGTTGTTTCATTCAATTTTGTGCCAAATTAAGTTTATCCTTTAAGAGTTGGAGAACTTCTTGTTGATGCTCGATGTGGTCTTCCACTGCTTGAACCTTCGAATTTTCTCTTAAAGATGATGTGATGGAAGGTGGGTGATATCCATGAAGTGCCATAAATGGGGTCATTTTTTCTGCAGTATGGAAGGAAGTGTTATACCACCATTTAGCGAGAGGTAACCCCTTGACCCATTGTGTTTGTTTATCAGATACAAAACAACGAATATATCCTTCCAAACATTTGTTTACGATCTGAATTTGACCATCGGATTGAGGATGATAAGATGAGCTATGAGCTAATTGAGTACCCAAACAAGAAAATAATTCCATCCAAAAATTTCCAATAAAAATGGGATCTCTGTCACTCACAATAACCTTTGGGTTTCCATGTAGCTTTTGAACATTTTCCATAAATGTAGTAGCAATTGTACTAGCTTTAAATGGATGAGATAATGCACAAAAGTCTGCATACTTGGTAAGTCTATCAACTACCACCATGATGACACTCTTTCCTTTGGACTTAGGTAAACCTGTGATAGAATCCATTGAAATATCCTCCCAACGTTGACTTGGAATGGATAAAGGTTGTATAAGTCTCGGGGTCTTAATTGTCTCCACTTTACTCTGCTGGAAAACCAAACATTCCACCACAAACTTTTGAATATCATATTTAAGGCCATCCCAGAAAAATTATTTCTTCACCCTGTGGTAAGTTTTTAAAAATCTTGAGTGTCCTCCTAAAGGAGAAGTGTGCAATTCCAAAAGAATCTTTTGTTTTAGTTGGGAATTCTTACAAAGATATAAGCGATCTTTGTACCATAAGGAATCATTTTTCCAACTAAATGTATCAGATGTACTAGGATCTTGCTGCAACTTTTGAATGAGTATCCATACATCTTTGTCCTTCTTCCATTCATCTCTTGCTTCAGTTATCCAATCTGGTTGGATAATAGAAATGGCACAAAGCAATGCTTCCACCTCTTGATTCTTTCTTGAGAGTGCATCTGCAACAACATTAAGCTTTCCTTTTTTGTAGATTATTTCAAAGTCATAACCCAACATCTTTGTGACCCATTTCTGTTGCTCTTCTGAAGATAGTCTTTGTTCCAAAAAGTGTTTAAGACTATCATGATCAGTTTTTACCTTGAAGTGTCTTCCCATTAGGTAAGTTCACCATTTCTTTAGTGCATGCGGTATTGCTAACATTTCCTTCTCATAAATAGGTTTCTGTAAATACTTTCCTTTGATTGGACGACTTTCAAAAGCAATGGGTCTTCCTTCCTACATTAAACCGACACCAATTCCATTTCCTGAGGCATCACATTCCACAATAAAGGTTTTTGTGAAGTCTGGCGTAGCTAAGACCGGTGCTAGGCACATTGCCTCTTTAAGATGTTCAGAGGCCTTAGTTGCTTCAGGAGTCCATGAAAATGCATCTTTCTTCAATAATGTTGTTAGAGGTGCTGCTATTCTCCCATAATTCTTAACAAACTTGCGATAATACCCTGTTAACCCGAGAAATCCTCGCAACTGCTTTATGGTTGTGGGGACTTTCCATTCCTTAATGGCTTTCATTTTGTTAGGGTCTACTTTAACACCCTCGTGAGATACAATATGACCCAGATATTCCACCTCTTGTACTCCAAAGAAACATTTGGATGTTTTTGCATATAATTGTTTCTCCTGCAATAGTTTGAGCACCTGTCAACATGTTCAACATGATCCTTCCAAGACCTGTTGTAGATTAGTATATCATCAAAAAATACTAGCACAAATTTTCTAAGGAAGGGTTTGAAAATGGAATTCATCAACCCTTGAAATGTAGAAGGTGCATTGGTAAGGCCAAAAGGCATGACCAACAATTCATAATGACCCTCATGAGTTCGAAATGATATTTTTGGAATATCTTCAGTCTTCATTCTAATTTGATGATATCCTGAACGAAGATCCAACTTGGTAAAATAAATTGCTCCATGTAATTCATCCAATAATTCATCAATCACAGGAATGGGAAATTTATCCTTAATGGTGAGCTTATTGAGCTCCCTATAATCTGGACACATGCGCCATGATCCATCCTTCTTGTGTACCAATACTACAGGAGCAGAGAAAGAACTTTGACTAGGTTGAATTATACCCACCTCTAACATTTCTGCAATCATACATTGAATTTCACTCTTTTGGACATAAGGATATCTATAAGGCCTGATGTTTGGAGGAACACTTCCTGGAATCAAATTAATAGCATGATCATGATCACGAATAGGTGGGATTCCTTTGAGAGTTTCAAACACCTTGGAATTATTTTCCAGGACTTGCTGGAGATCTGCAGAAATAGATGATTTTGAAGTTGGAAATTCTAGTGAGCATAATTGTGCAATTACGCCTTGTTTTTCTTTCTTTAGAAGCTTTTTCATGACATTAGAGCTTATTATCTTTCCCATCTTCCCTGCAATACCGCGTATTTCGACTTCCTTTCCTTCTGCAAAAAATTTCAAGAAAAGTTATTGAAAATTAAAAGCTACCATCCCACTAGATTGTAACCATTATACTGCTAGTACAACATCGACATCTCCCATAGGAATGGAAAGCATTCGACTATTCAATACATATTCCCCCATGGTTAGCTTGATATTATCGAATTTTCCAGAGAAATTTATATTTCCTCCATTTGCAACCATCACTTGACATTCTGGTGCTGGGTATAGGAAACAATTCAATTCCTTGGATACCTTGCAATGAATAAAATTATGGGTGCTACCTGAATCAATCAACACTATTACCTTTTTCTTCTTGATGTGTCCCTCTATATTGAGAGTTTGAGGAGTGGTAATTCCTACCAATGCATTACATGATATGGTCGGACTAATTTCTTCCTCTTCTTGGGTTGGTTCCTGGTGTATATCCTCTTCTTGTTCATTTTCTTCTTCCTCTTCACAATCTATGTAAAATAATTTCTTCTCGGCACATGTTTGGGTGAATATATGTTCGTTTAATTCTATTGTAGTACTTTCCCAACTATTTAATTTGTCAATCTGAGGTTCGTATACTTACGAGACACATGCACTATATATGCAGGACTGAAGTGGAACTAATTTAATCTAAATTACTGAAATCAAATTAATCTAGAAAAGCATTGAATCATTAACTAGGAAAGCAGGAAATTGCATAAGGGAAAAGAAATACAACATGTGAAGAATTGAATGAAAAACAACATATGTGAGCTCACAACAATAAAGCTATCTCAAATTATATTACAAGAATCAAATTACAAATCATGAACTCAAAAACTCAAAAACTCTATCTCTCTATTCTCCCCCTTTCTATTCTAATTACAAGACTATCTCTCCAAACTAAAAACTCTATATCTCCATTATTATCAAAATGAAGAGAGAGCACTCTCTTATATGCATGAGGAAGATAACCATCTCATAATTACATATCCAATATTCTCTCAAGTACTCTCAACTACTTTCCCATTATTACAAAATATGATCCCTTTGAATCCTCCACACATCTCTCACATATCTTGGATAAGATATGTCAACCAAATCCTCCATGATCTTCTCCTTAGGAATAGGCTTGAATAATTATCTCCTTAATATGGTGGAGGAGATATTTGAGACGTATCTTGGAATTAATCCTTCAAATATTTCCTACACATTACAAAGCTCACATATTCTTGATATATATATATATATATATATATATATATATATATATATATATATAAATATGTATATTTTCTAATATTTAATCATAAATTCACTTATAATACAAAAATGAATAAAATGGAAAATAAGAAGGTGAAACCCAAATGTATTTATGAAAATGATATGAAAAGGTTAATGGAATGATGAAATGTAAGGAATAGTGAAGGAAAAGGTGGATAAAAATATGACATTTCTGAGTCCCAACATCCTCCCCAACTAAACTTGTTGCATGTCCTCATGCAACCATGCATGGGTCTCTCTAAGAACATTTGGCATCTTGAACTTTGGCTTTACATGATGATCTCTTTTAATAATGAATGTTTCCAGGATATGTGAAAGACATGAGTAACAACTTACATTTTCTTATGGTTGGTTCTTGTGTGACAACCATGAATACAAAGAATGTTGGTTCTTGTGTCAACAACATTCATTTCGTTTTATGTTCTCTTTTCTTTTGGTTGGTTCTCATGAATACAAAGAATGTTGGTTCTTGTGTTAACAACATTCATTTCGTTTTATGTTCTCTTGCTGCAATAATAATGTAAACATTCACTGGAAATCATAATGTGCATAAGAAAGACATTTTGTAATATTCATGAAGTATGCCAATATGTATATTGATGCGTATGAAGCAAAGTGTAACAAAGTATCGTTGGAAAATAAATGTTGGTGAATGGTAAATGAGAAAAAAAATGGAGTGATAGTGGTGAAGAAATGGAATCATGGTAGTGAATATGTAGCGAACATAGTTCCCCCTCCCCAACTGAATTGGTTGCAACTTGACATGGCTCATGAAAGGAAATGTAGCATGGTGAGGGAATTTTCCAAAATATTCATGTTAGCATATAAGGAATTGCATGATTAAATATTACAAAACAACATACCTATACTTACCCAAAAATGATGAACTATGCAATAGGAATGTAGCTGCTGCTAGATCAGTAAAATGTGACTGATGTTGTTGTAACTGGATCCTGGGAAATGAAGGAATCTGAACTGTTGATGCTGAATCATGGAAAAGATAAACACTGAAAGTGGAACTGTGGTACTCTCATAGATCAGAATTCATGCTGCGGTAACTGCTGAGGGAGTCATGAAAAAAAATGTATAGTCTTCACCCGCTACAAAACTTCTTGGTACAAGTCTAATCATGCGAAAGAATGTGTCGGTGTCGAACATGAAAAGAAATCATTGGATTACCGGCCATTGATGCATGCCGTTAACCAATGCGAGTAAACCTCACCATTGATGTCAATGAGTGCCAACGTACCTGAGTACATCTTGCGAAATGTGAATAAAGGGGTTGACGTTGAGCCATTTATAAGATCTGAAGATCAAGGGACATTGATGTATTCCCATGATTGTCAGCGAGTGAACTTGCCATTGAGGCATGCAAGTCTCAAGGTACCCAGAAGGAACTCTAGTCTATTTCCCAGATAAGGTGCTGATGTCGATGGGGCAAGACTTGTTGAAAGGTGGGCCTTAAGGAATCCCACATCAGTCAACGCGAGTTTGTACAAAAATATTTGGTAGGACTATAAATGGAAAGAACTCACGGACAAGCAGTGTGGATCAGCATGGTGAGGAAAACAAGGCAATGTAATCATGGAAAGGGGATGAGTTTTATTCAAAAGGAAAACTAGAAGGAAAAAATAAACTGAAAAGGATAAAGGAATGTATGCGATTCAGAAAAATAGGCGTGCATGAAGTCGTGAAAGATAAGGAAATGGAAGATGGGCTGCAACATAAGAATGATTTAGGCGCTTGGAAGGAAAATTTTGAGTAATCATGTCATGATGCAAAAGGATTTTTTGTGTAATGGTAAATGACATGATGCATGTGATCTCTAGAGATCTTGCCTTCATGATTTTCTTCAATACCTGCATAAAAATTTCCGCCTTTGTGTGCCATCTTCGTCGATCATTCCTGTATGAAGTCGACTCAAAAACAAATTAGCTCATTTTCAAGAATTTATAAAATGTCCATTTTTTTAATTATTTTTTGAAGTTACTCTAATTGTGGATGAAAAAAGGTGTCGCATCGTAATGTTGAGCTTTCTGCATAAGCTTCCTGTTGACCTACACATAACACCAATCTTATTTCACTTGTTAGTATATGCATCCTAACTTTTGCCCATAAATTCACTTTAAAATAAATGATAAAATCCAACATACTTTTATTTCCCCCCAACTAGAGATATTGCATGTCCCCATGCAATGTACTCTTTGATTGTACAATACTTTTTCAAAAAATTTTTATTGGTTTGTAGGAAAATTGATTTAAAACATTTGAAAAGGCTTTTGTATCTTTTTGGGGAACAAGTAGTTAGTTTATGAATGAATGAGGGCAAAACTATTTTTTATTTTTTATTTTTATTTTTTATTTATTTATTTATTTTTATTTTAAAATAATTGTGAAATCTAAAAATGCAAGATTCGATTACAAAGCCTAATCACAGCAAATCCCAAACTTCTATTGGAATCCTAGATCCCCAATTGGTTCTACATATTGCAGTTTTGATAAAAATCAAAAGATATCTAAAATGAACCCTAAGAAACGCGGCCCACTTTGAAAAGAAAATACCTCTTCTTCTTACTCCACAGTTTCAAGCTTTTTCCACTTAAGGATTTTTACAGTCTCCCAAGTGAAATCAGGATCCTCCCTGCCAAAGTGGCCATAGGTCGCGGCCTTCTGGAACCTCCCATTTCTTCCTCTCTTCATATCAAGGTTGATCGTGATCATGCGAGGCATGAAATCAAAATTATCTTTAATTATCTCCAGAATTTCTTTGTCTGGAATACTCCCTGTACCATAAGAATCAACAAAGACAGACAGAGGCTCCAGCACTCCGATGGCATAAGACACCTGCACAAGGCATCTCTTTGCAAGTCCAGCTGAAACAATGCTCTTGGCAGCCTGTCTAACTATGTATGCTCCACTTCTGTCCACCTTAGTGGGATCCTTCCTAGAGAATGCACCTCCTCCATGAGCTCCCCACCTTCCATAAGTATCAATAATAATCTTCCTGTCAGTGAGGCCTGCATCTCCATGAGGCCCTCCGATCACAAATCGACCAGACGGGTTCAAGTGGAATATGGTATTCTCGTCCAGGTACTTCTCAGGAATCACCAGCTTTATCACATGCTCCTTCAAATCTGCAGCAATCTGGTCATTGGTCACTGTCTCATCGTGCTGAGTGGAGATGAGAACAGTGTGAACGCGCTCAGGAACCATGGCACCCCCTTCGTTTTGGTACTCAATATTCACTTGGGTTTTCCCATCAGGCCTCAACCAAAGACAAGTTCCATTCTTTCTGACCTCGGTGAGCTTCGCTCCCAGCTTGGTATTTTTATTTATTTTTGGTTGTCGGAAACGCCGCAGAAATTTTCCGTAGGACCGCTCGATTCGGTGCCACTTGTCGTTCTTTTGCTCTTCTTCTTTCTTGCGTTTACCGCTTATCTTTAAAACTCGGTCGTCTTCCACCTCAATCTTTACCTCCTCTTTCCTCATACCTGGAAGATCAGTCTTGAAAATGTGCGCTTCAGGTGTTTCTTTCCAATCGAGCTGAGTATTGGCAATGGATGTTGCATCGACCCTTGGAAAGTGCCCTAAATCTTCTGGAGAATGGAGAATTAGCCCGTTCAAAAGGGTCCCATATGTCCAGAGAGAATGGATCGAAAACGCTGGATCGTCTGCTGAAGAGGCGAGGAACGAGAGACATGCTTACTGTAAATATCTGACTCCAAAGACAAATGATACTATCGATTCTCAGGAGAGATGCAAATGCTGGACCTTTGAAAAACGCAGGAGTTTTTACCGTAAGATCTATCAGCGGGATTTGATCCTTTGTGAGTTTGGGCGATGCTCTGGGGATTGGATGAAGGTTGCATCGATGCCTAAACACCTCGGATATTACTTCAAAACTGCCTCCTCGATATTTGAAAAATCCGATTTGACTTATCGTGAAGTGATTTGTTCCTGATTTTCTGGAGAAAGAGCTGGATTTTAATTTATGTTTTGGAGGATTTTGTGGGCGAGATTAAATTTTCAAAGTACATGGAGCGTGTGGCATCAGAGTTAGATGGTTTTTCAAATATTTCAGAGAAGGAGCCAGTTAAAGAGTTTCTACTTCTGCAAGGAGTGCGCTTCGCTTTTCGCGTTCATCAGTTTGCTGGAGGTTTTGATGAAGAGTGTATGCGAGCATTTGAGAGTCTCAGAAGGCGTGCTCAGGAGCAGACTAGAGAAGCAAACTAAGCAACGATGACATTTGAACTTTCAAATCCAATCCAATTTTCCTTGAAATTCACCTCCATGGAGTTTTGATCGAACTCTTTTAACTGTAGCATTGCTATCATCTGACTTGACATACATCAATGGAGTTATGCAAACGAAGTCCGCTTCATAAATTCTTGAGCTCAAGCTTCCATTGTTATTTTTCCAGCGCCTTCCATATTTTCACAACAACAATGGATACAATTTGTAAATGATGTTTGCTGAATCTGCAGTCTCGGGCTTGGAATCTACAGTGCGTTTCTTTTTTTCTGCTCTCGGCCATTTATACGATGCATTATTGTTTTATGTTTTATTTTTTCTCTTTTTGTGAGTGTGTTGGTTTTTATTTATTATTATTTTTTAAATAAAATCTAAAAAAAAATGAATTTAAATCCTATGTTTTGTTTTTGTTTTTTTGTTTTTTTTTAAATGAAATTGTATTCTATCTTAGAAAAATTGTTAGTTTTCAAAATCAATCAAAATCAAAAATTTTATTTTCTATTATTTTATTTTTTTATTATTAAAAGTCTAAAAAAATGAAATTAACCCTATCTTTAAAAAACAAAAATGGTTAGTTTTTTTTATTTTTTTATTTTTTTATTTTTTTTTATTTTTTTTTCAATGAAAAACTAAAATTTAAAATTTAGAAAGGAACTAAAATTTCTCTAGACTTGATTTTTTTTTTATTTTTTTTTTAACAAATGGACACAATGATTTGCATATTGAAAGATGTTTTTAATGAAGCATATTGCAAAACATTTATTTATTCCTGAAATTAGTCTAAATCATCTCTATTTTTCTGATCCTCGCGATCGCACTAAGCGCGGAGGAGAGCATACTTATTCTAGGTAAAAGCAAAACTGAAAATGAAAGCAAAAATAAAAATGAAAGCCTACCTACTCTATACTAATTAAAAAATTAGTTACGTGTAATCAAACTTCCAATGAAGCCATTCACGTAGCAGTAACAACAATATATCCAGTAGCAATTTTTTAAATTATGGATGAAAATATTCGAGAGTGAATGAGTCTAGTTGTTGTGACTGCAAATCAACTAAAAAATAAAAAGATGAATCTAATCTAGTACTTACCTGGAACCATTGTTCGATAAAGCTTTGATAGGCACATTTTCTCTCACTTAGATCATGTTGTAACTCCTGTTCTTCTTCCCTGATCTGATGTTCTTCCTCCTCGATTTCCTGTTCGAATGATTGTTTGCCATCAAATACGCAGGATTCTTCAGATGTTGAATCTTCGTTTGTTTCTTGGGGAGTAGTTGAACTTTCAATTTTTGTCAAGATCTCCTTTTCCAGGGAAGAGGAGATTCCGACTTCTGCAAAGATCTGAGTGAGTAGTTCCAAGCTGACACTCATTATAAAACCATGTTGAAAAAGAAAAAGGATTCTGAAAACAAAGTGCTAATAATTGTCTGAGTTTTTAATCCTTTTACAAGGTTTTAGTTCACAAAAACTCTTCCAAATCAGCACACTAAAAATTAAAAACAAAGACCACAGAGATAATCTTGAATTCAATACTCAATTAAACCCTCTTACAAGGACTGCTCATTAATTTACTAATTGAATTCTTCAATTATAACCATGAACCATGAATTCATCAAACACTCTTCACAGTTGCAAAAATCAAACACACTTGCAGAAATTGAAATTCACACTTGCATAAATGTAAACACACCCTACATGCCCTGATCCATAAGAGGTCGAGCCCGTTACGGTATCTCGAATGCGATGCGTAGGCTGTTCCCCACGTCTTACCGCCTTAACACCTCGGAGCTAGGAACATGTCTAAACACACTTGCATGAAAAATCAAACTAAACTTCAATCCATCGTGCCTCCCCGGCAACGACACCAAAATGTTGAGTGAAAATATTATCGTTTAATTCTGTTGTAGTACTTGCCCAACTATTTAATTTGTCAATCCGAGGTTTGTAGGCTTACGAGACACATGCACTATATATGTAGGACTGAAGTGGAACTATTTTAATCTAAATTACTGGAATCAAATTAATCTAGGAAGGCATTGAAACATTAACTAGGAAAGCAGGAAATTGCATAAAGGAAAAGCAATACAACATGTGAAGAATTGAATGACAAACAACATATGTGAGCTCACAACAATAAAGCTATCTCAAATTATATTACAAGAATCAAATTACAAATCATGAACTCAAAAACTCAAAAACTCTATCTCTCTATTCTCCCCCTTTCTATTCTAATTACAAGACTATCTCTCCAAACTCAAAACTCTATCTCTCCATTATTATCAAAATGAAGAGAGAGCACTCTCTTATATACATGAGGAAGATAACCATCTCATAATTACATATCCAATATTCTCTCAAGCACTCTCAACTAATTTCCCATTATTACAAAATATGATCCCTTTGAATCCTCCACACATCTCTCACATATCTTGGATAAGATATGCCAACCAAATCCTCCATGATCTTCTCCTTAGGACTAGGCTTGAATAATTATCTCCTTAATATGGTGGAGGAGATATTTGAGACGTATCTTGGAATTAATCCTTCACATATTTCCTACACATTACAAAGCTCACATATTCTTGAGATATATATATATATAAATATATATATTTTCTAATATTTAATCATAAATTCACTTATAATACAAAAATGAATAAAATGGAAAATAAGAAGGTGTAACCCAAATATATTTATGAAAATGATGTAATGAAAGGTTAATGGGATGATGAAATGTAAGGAATAGTGAAGGAAAAGGTGGATAAAAATATGACATTTCTGAGTCCCAGCAGCACACTTATGGCCTTTAGTGTATTTTCTATCACAACTGTAGCAATTCCCTTTTGCTCTTTTTTCTTCCAATTGTTGTGGTGTCAACCTTGTAGGTTGTGGAAATCTAGGAGTAGCAACACTTCCCTCTTTATAGAAGTGAGTGGTAGGCTTCCTTGTCGCCATAATTTTACATTCAATTTTTCTTGCCAACCCGAATGCCTTCTCCAATAAATCAGGTTCCAAAACGCAAACTTCATGTTGGATATTATCCTTTAAAGTACCTATGAAGAGATCAATCATGTGTTCCTCTAGAATATCAGTTACCCTTATATTCAATTTTAGGAAGTCCTCAATGTGCTCCCCCATTAAACCCTTTTGTTTGAGATTTATCAATTGGCTAAAGAAGGTGTTGCTCTTTGTATCCTCATAATGTGCTATCATTTCCTCCGTAAAAATTGACCAAGTGACAATTTTTTTACGGGAGAAAAACCATCGATACCATACAAATGTATTTTGTTCTAAATGTAAAGTTGCAATGCGTACCTTTTGTGTGTTTTGCACATTATTGAGATCAAAATATTGCTCCATGTGTAGTATCCATGTTACAGGATCCTTTCCATCAAACTTCCTCATATCCATTTTTGGAATATGGTGGTTCTTCCCTCCAACATTAGAGTTTATGAAATCACGATTAACATTTATTTTGTTCTCATCATGAGTTTCCTCTACTATCTTTTCACCATTTGGAAACATTTCTTGTATCAACTTTGTCAAACCTTCCATGTCTGCTTTTAGATCATTCTTCATTTTTTCCATTTTAGCTTCCATGTCATCCATCTTAGATTCCATGCCATTCTTCAAACCATCCATCTTAGATTCCACGCCTTTCTTCAAACCATCCATCTTAGTTTCCATGCCTTTCTTCAAAAATTCCATGTCATTTTTTGTTGCTCTTTGCGAGAGCGAAATTTGTTGCACTTGCTCTTGTAATTTTGATATGTCATGTTGCCATTCTTCATCTTCATGAGTCATAGTAGAGCTTTCTAAAGGCTTAATGGGTGTTGAATTATTTTTAGGGGCCATTTTAGAATCCAATACTGATATCTATTCTATAATATTCCCTTGGAATCAATTCAACTTGATTCTTCAAACAAGACTTATGCAATTCAGAAAAAAAAAAAAAAAAAATACACACCTTTTACTTGATTTTGAGGAGCTTGATATTGAAATTGAATTATCTCTATAATTTCGGATCCTCAATATTTGAAATTCAGCCCTATAGTAGCCCTCTGAAGCTTCTTTCAAATTCCACAAGTCTAATCTGAGTTGGATTCTTCAAGGCAAAGTTATGTCCAATCTCCCACAATGACCCAATTTTGGACTGGTTCAGTAGAGCGAACTTGTACGACTTGCCATGTGTCACTGTTTTTTCCTTTGGCTCTAGAATTTATAGACCAAAACTATAGTTCATGTACTTGCGGCCACTTTTTACAGTATTCCAATTCGATGCTCAGAGAGAGAGATATGAAGATTTTCCCACGATCACCTCTTTGAGATGAAATTTCGAAGCCTCAAAAAGCCCTAACTTCCACAGATCATATCTACTAAAATATTGCGAACCAACATCTGAAATTTTTTGAAGATGTTCCTCAAGATTTCAGCTTCGCAGTCTAAAAATTTCAGCTTCTGAACCTTCGTATAAAAAATATTATTATGAAAATACCACAATGACCTGTTTAGGATAAATTCAAGAGCCTGAAAAATGACCTATCTTGAACAGATCATATCTCCTAAAATATTGGGAACCAAGATCTGAAATTTTGCGACGATGTTCCTCAGGATTTCGGCTTCAAACTCTAAAAAATTCAGATTTTGAACCTTCGTAGAAACAAATTTATAGCGAAAATTCCACGCTGACCTGTTTGGAGCAGCGAAACCCTAGAATCTCAAAGCTCTGATACCAAATGTTGTGAAACCAGCTCCAAAAATAGAAGAAAAGAGATATCAATGCCTTAGAAATAAGCCACTTCGAGGGGGAAACCTCCAATACATTACATTAATAAACAATTCCTGGATGATTCAAATTACAAAACCTCCTTTCTATATATAGGAGTCCATGGGGCCACAATGTAATCCTAGCCGACCTAACAATAATAATTTAAGGGTACAATAATAACAATATGGGGGTTACAGGGGTACAATAATAAAAATAAGGGGGTTACAGTAACAATAATAAGGGACTATACTAGTAATATATGGACCTAACAATTTTCTTATCATTGCAGCAGATTTTGTTTTTCTTTCTCTCAAATATATAGTGTGATGGTTTAAGCCAATATTGGGTAGATCTTAGCCCGCTCGGAATGTTTTCTCTCGGTGGTCGAGTGACATATTTTGAACGGGATCAGATCTTTTTACCTCGTGGATCGAATATTATCACCCAATTGTGTGGCAGAAGGAACCTCAAGAATCGTGTGCAAAAGGAACCTACATGTAGATCTGTGGCTACATGGATCTACAAAAGCGTGGTCGCACTATGGAGGAAGATTGGAATTTATTACCACACATTTGCATACTACCGACAGGCTCAATGCTTAACATGAATCTATTTTTTTTAAGCAACTTCCACAGTTGATTGAGCATGTTGTGTAAGGTTGTTGGTGCAGCATGAAAGTGTTAGATCTCTACAAATCGGGTTGAGAATTCTCTCTCGATATTGTGCAGAAAAGCGTTAAACAAGGTAGAAACATGAGGATTGGGACCTTTCGTAAATGAAAACATACGCTTATTTCAAATATTGAATTTTGGCATCTTTGATCTTGATCTTGTAGCATTTGAAGGAAGTCGATTCTAGGCCTGCGAGATTGTATAGCAATTACATGGATTACATCTATTCCACAAAGTAATGGCTTTGAAAGCTCCAGAATCTTAGCAATGAATTCGATATCTCCATTAGCTGCTGAGAAATTAAGGAGGAAGAAGGAGTAGCCTACGTGTAGGCAATGAAAGAAACAGTTGAAGCTGTGGATTGAATTTTGATGCAACCAGGGTGGATTATTGAAAGTGTTGAGGTAGTGCCAAATCGTACAGCGAGGTGCAATTTGGCCAGTGCATTAGTGATTTTCTTTAGATTTTTTTGCATGGAATAGAAGTCAGAGTATACAAGGTTCTATATTTGAAGAGCTACCAAAGGGAGAAGTTTCCCGCATTCGTGGTAATGGGATTGTTGGAGGTCGTTAGAGGACCGAGTGGAGTCGAAAATAAATCTGGAAGCAAGACAAAGCTGAAATTTTCCAATATGGCTGCACTTTTAGACATATTTGACCCTGATGATATTTTCGTGATGAGGCATGGTGGTTTTATTAATGACCACGATTATCAAGAGATATTATATGTTCTACAATAGCGTGAGATTGAAGACTCATGAGTTATTACTCAGGAAGGATGTAAAGAGGAACATATGGTTGAAGATCAAGAAGACCCAGTAGTCGTTCTTGAGGAATGAAGTAAAGAGAAACATATTGTTGAAAATAAATTGGAAAAGCCACATGAAGCTAATTTCAAAGACGCGGCAGAAGAAGACAAAGCTGGGAGAATTTAAATTATTATTGTCTCATGAATATTTTTTGTGTGTGCAGATGTTAGCAACAGCAACAAGGGAAAATCAATGAAGTTTGAAGAGGAATTGAAATTTCTTGAAGCATGTCTTGAGACACCATGTCTTTATGAAATAAACATGGAAGTTGCATCAATAAATGATAAAGACATTATTGTTGACGTTCAGATGGTTGACACCGAAAATAGTGAGAGGGAAAATTCTCCTATCCAACCTGTCATAATTTTGAGAAGTGCGAGAATAAGAATTCAAGCTTTCCATCACTGGGGAAGAAATGAGGTGAAAATACATCACTACCTCATGGTAAGGAAAGTGAAGATGAAGCCTCACCTCGAAATGAACAATTATGGAGTCACAAGCATAAATACCAAAATGAAAACCTCTATTACCAAGTTTATCATGTTTTTTATTGTAAGCCTAGCTGAGACTAGACCAACAGGCGTATGTTATTGTTCAGTACCCTTTCTCCATTAAGGGGGAGTGTTGGAAGTAATGGAGAAACCTAAACTTAGATTATTGTTATGATGAGGATAAGTTTGAGAATATAATCCTAGACCTCATATCCTAATATCTAGGAAGTGGTTGAAACCATCCCGTTAATATGAAGGCCTATATAATTGTGGCTTATGTGACTCAATATTTAGTGCTTGTATGAGTGTATATACACTCTCCAAGTTCTCACCTAGAGATCTATTTAATCAATAGTTAATAGAATCTTTATTTTCATAAAACACAATTATATAAAAAGTATGCAAAATAGATAATCATTGATAAAATTATGTTCCATATATAACAAGGTTTAAAATTATATTCCATATTTAACAAAATTTAAAATTATGTTCCATATTTAACAAGTTCCTATAATAGAAATCAATAATAAAAATCAATAAATTTATAGCAGGTCAAATAAAAAAAATTGATTACAAAACTAGTTTTCCTTACACCTTTGAAAATTCATATCTTAATTTTTTTTTTTTTCAATATCTTTTTAGAACTTAAAATTAACTCATGTATTTCAATGCTCTTTTAAAATATAGCTTAATTTTTTAGGAACGATTTCCATCTTCTACTCTTTAATTCAACATTGTGTATCTTAAATTGTAACACATCTTTCATTACAAATTAGAAATAAAAATAAAAAAATTTTATTAATAGACAAGATAATATTGATATAAAAAAATAATTATATGAGCATGCTTTGTGGTATCTATTCTAATAACACAATTTTTTATAAATATATTTTACTGAATATTATAAATATTAATTTTATAAATTTAAAAAATAAATAAATACAAATTTTATTTTAAATATAAAATTAGAAATATATTTGTAAATTCAATTAAAAAATAATATCAAATATCTCATTAATTTTAATATAGACATATTCTATTTTAGTGTGTATAATGGATTAAAGTTATTGCATTTAAATAGAAATAATAGATAGTAATGTATTTATATTGACATTGTAATTTTATTATAAAATTATATTAAAATAGTTTTAAATTAAAAATTTAATATAAATTAATGTTATATATTAATATGACTTAATTTATTTACTTATATATACATATATTATTTTTATATTTATATTCGTTTGAAAACAACTCCCTTAGTTGCTATGTACATTGCTATGTTGCTATGGTGTACATGACATTGGATGTTAGACGATTGTACTTGACCAGTGCTTAATTAATTATCTTCTCAGGGACCGATTTCTACACAGCTCGGGAATATGAAACTGAATTCTTTCAATGTCTCATACAACTATTTTCCGGCTCAATTCCTTCGGATTTTGAGAGTCTGGTGTATGCAGAGAGTGTTTTTGGGAAATCCCGAGTTGTGTAGCTGCGAGACCTTTAACGACAGGAAGTCTTGTATTGAATAAAGAAGTGAAAAAGCTAAGAAGCAAAAGCCTTTAACGACAGGAGCTCCTGTATTGAATAAAAAGCAGTGAAAAAGCTAATCATATAAAATGGTGGTGGTTGATTCAATGTTTGTTTTCTTTGACTTTCATTATTTTTGTCCTTAGGCTGGACTTGTTTTACAGAAAATAGAGAAGCTTTGAAAAAAAGAGGAAAAAGTTCGTAGACAAATCTTGCTAGATGCTTCATTTCACAGGTTTAGGTTCAGTAAAAATGGGATTCTCAATTGCTGGGATGAAAATCATTTTATTGGGAGCAGTGGAGCTGGTAAGGTTTACAAGGCCATGTTGAGAAATGGGGGGAGACAGTGGCCATTAAGAAGATTCCGAGCTGCAGTAATGGCAATAATTCCAATGATAATGGTTTCAAATTTTATTTGAAACTACCGGGGTAGCATTATGTTTTCACCATATTTCTTAGCTCTGTTCAAGAGCTTAAGAACCTGTTTGTAATGCATGAGATTGTTAAATGTGTTGGAAAATTAATCTCAATTATCTATTATCTAGTTTAATTTTTTTACAACAATTATATTTCAGTAAATGTCTTGCAGGTTGTGAATTGAGTTTGCAGGAGTGAATTTGGGTTGGGTTGGGTGAAAACAACACTTACACTGTGTGCTAATTTGGCTATCCTGGTAATTGTAAATCTCGGTAACAACATTTGTTTTACTGGTGAAATAGCCTCAACATCCATATAAATGTGTATGTCGTATTTTTGAATTATAATATAAAGTATTGTTAGTTGCTATTTGATATTTCACGTATGAATCTCTATTTTATTTTGTTTCACCATGATTAAAATTGTTTAATTTTATTTTCTCCACTATAAATACAATTTTAATCTCTCTCACTCTATATTGAAATGTGTTGGAATTTCGAAAAATTCCAGAACAACAATGGAGAGAGTAATACTCTCCTCTACTAACACAGAGAAATTAAAAATTTCACTCAGAGGAGACAGAGTTTCAACACTGTAAAAACTATTTCATTAACTTCAAAACAAACCTATTACAGGTATTGACGACTTCAAAACGCAGTGCTCAGAACAGACTTCACTGTCTGTGCAAAACAAACACACTCTATCTCTCCAAATATCACTATTGTGTATTCTCTGTTTCCGCACTACTGTGCTTCTCAATTCTGTTGTGTGTAATAAAAAATAAATTACTACTGCCTCACGGGCTTTCTACCTTTTATATGCCACATATATTAAAACATAACATAACAATAAAAACATTAAACCTTTGAGCCTTCGCGCAATGCAAAATCGAATACACCGCCAGACTTGAAACCACAATTAAACCAACCTGCATAACCATTTCGGGTTACAATTCTGGGCGCTGACGTCAGCCCAATTGTTACCCAAAATCCTTATAAAATCCGCCCTAAAGTCGTATCAAGTCCGATTTGGGCTCGACGTACGGAGGACTGAGTGTGATCCGAAATCGATTCAAATCCGCCTCATAAATATTTCGGGTCTGGCTTTGGTTAATGCAATTGGGCCATAATACAATGAGCCCCCTATTGACTCACTTGCAATTGTATAATAACATGCCGCGTGATCTGTGGGACCAGCAGACTTCGGCTTTGGTGGAGGGCGATTAAAATACGATTGTGATTGCGATTAACTCATCGCATTGCAATGTTTCAATATTGCAAAACACATTGCGGTGGTAACATGTGAAACTGCTGATTGCGATGATCGCATCAGACCTCCTTCATCAACAAGACACATGAACTTTAAAACATATTTGCTGTGATTTTTCGATTGCGATTGTGATCGCATCGCATCGCGATTCTTCACGTCAATAAGACACTGCTGTGGGGACCACTTTGTCGTGCCTTTTTAACAAATTTAAAATCTTTCACCGCTTGAACAAATCTTCTTCAATTTCGTTTGTTGAAGTCTTAAAGACTCGAAAAGACTGTCTTTAAACAAAACTCTGTTCTTTCGTGCTTTTAACCACGAAAGTCTTCATTCTCTACAAAGAAAGGCTACGCACATACAAACATAAATTATCCTCTGCAATGGTGGTTGCTGCCCATCAACCATTAATTCCTCCTTGCAATTTTCTCCATTCAACTTGAATGCACGGTGTTGTTCACGCAAGCTCCTCTGTTGCCCCTGTACTCTATTTCTTCCTGCTCAAGGCACGTAGATGACTTTAATATTTCAACACTCCCCCTTAAAGTCAGCTGTTGATTTATCAGTCATACCGAAGAATTTTCTTAAAAATTCAAAGGTCTTCTGCCCCAATGGCTTTGTCAAAATATCTGCAAATTTCTCCTCTGTTCTACAATGCTGTAAAATAATTTCTCCATTGTTCACCAATTCTCTGATATAGTGAAACTTTGTGTCTATGCGCTTCATTCTCTTGTGAAACACAAAATTCTTTGATAATGAAATCTCTGATCTATTGTCACAAAAAATCACAGTTCCCTTTGCCTGCTCTTGGAACAAGCGTCTTAGCATTCTTCTCATCCAAATTTCTTGACACGCTACTGTTGTAGCTGCCACATATTATGCCTCTGTTGTAGACAATGCTACAATGGGATGTTTCTTAGAAGCCCATGAAATGGCTCCTAAACCCATGTGAAAAACATAACTAGAAGTGCTCTTCCGATCATCTACACTTCCAGCCCAATCACTATCAGTGTATCCAAATAAATCTGAACATTCTGAAGTAGTATATAAAATACCAAACCTTTTAGTACCTTTAACATACCTTAGAATTCTCTTCGCTGCCTGCCAATGTGCATCCGTTGGCTTTTCCATGAATCTGGAAATCAAACTAACAGCATGCATTATGTCGGGCCTAGTTGCATTCAAATACATGAGGCTACCAACTATGCTCTTGTACAAGCTAGGATCAAAATCCTTGCTGTTGTCCTCTCTGCTAAGTTTTAATCCCATCACTGTGGGAGTGATTGCTGCTTTTCTCTCCTGCATATTAAATCTTTCAAGAACTTCATTAACATACATTGCCTGTGAGATAAAAATCCCATTTTCATCTTGTTCTACTTCTATTCCTAAGAAGTATTTCAGCAAACCCATGTCAGTCATTTCAAATTTTTCTTTCATGACTTTTTTAAAATTTTCAATAAGGTAATCATTAATACCTGTGAAAATAACATCATCAACATACAAAACTACAATCAATATTTTACCGTCCTTTTCTTTGATGTAGAGGGTGGGTTCTCCCTCACACTTTTCAAATCCATTTTCCAATAGATAGGAATCTATCCTACTATACCACGCTCTTGGCGCCTGCTTCAGCCCATAAAGAGATTTCCTCAGCTTGCACACTTTGTGCTCTTGGCCTTTCTTTTCATAGCCAAGAGGTTGTTCAATGTAAACCTCTTCCATTAACACTCCATTTAGGAATGCTGAATTCACGTCCATTTGGTCAACTTTCCACTTGTTTTGTGCTGCTATGGACAACACTGCTCTCACAGTTTCCATTCTAGCAACCGGTGCGAAAGTTTCCTCATAATCTATCCCATGCTTCTGCTTATAACCTTTGACAACAAGTCTGGCCTTGTGTCTCTCTATTTTGCCTTCAGCATTACTCTTGGTCTTGTAGACCCATTTAACTCCAATGACATCTTTACCTTTTGGGAGTTCAACCAAATCCCAAGTCTTGTTTCTTTCTATGGAATTAACCTCTTCATCCATAGTTTCTATCCATTTCCTATCCTTGATAGCTTCTTCGAAATGAACAGGATCATCAACATGACAATATAAAGCAAACAAAGAATTGATACCTTCATTTTATCCCTCTTTTGCATAAATGTCATTCAAATTTCTGAACTTCTTACCTCTTTCATTAGGTGTACAAGTGCTTGAAGAAGCACTTGAATTTCCTCCTTGTGGTGTGCTTGGAGAAGTACTTTCATTTCTCCTTAAGGGTGTGCTTTGCTGCCCTTGTGTTGGTGCTGCTGTTTGGGGATGTATTTCATCCAACTCATCATCATTTTCATCATGAGATAAACAGTGTTTAACATTCACTTTTTTCTCTATGCTTCCATCCCAAGCTTCCTCCTCAATGAACTGAACATCTCTGCTCACAATAAAATTCTTGGTGGATGGGTTATACAACCTATAAGCCTTGGATTCCTCACAGTATCCAATGAAAATACATTTCTCCCCCTTGCTGTCCAACTTCTTCCTTAGCTGATCTAGAATGTGTGCATAAGCCACACATCCAAAAACTTTCATGTGTATGACACTTTGCTTTGTGCCACTCCATGCCTCTTTTGGCACTTTGTTCATAACTACTTTTGTAGGGCATCTATTCAAAATGTACATTGCACAATGTACAGCTTCAACCCAATAATCATTAGGCAAATGCTTTTCCCTTTAACATACTCCTTGCCATGTCCATTATGGTTCTATTCTTCCTTTCGGCTACTCCATTTTGCTGCGGAGTATATCTGGTTGTAAACTGCTTTTGAATACCATTTTCTCTACAAAAACGTAGAAATATTTAGAGATATACTCACCTCCTCTATCAGTCCTTAGGAATTTGATGTGCAGGCCACTTTGGTTTTCCACAAGTTCTTTGAAATTGCAAAATTTTTCAAACACTTCACTTTTGTTTTTAAAAAAGTAAACCCAAGTTTCTCTTGTAAAATCATCTATGAATGTTAGCACATAGTGGCTACTAGCAAGCGATGGAGTTTGCATCGGTCCACACAAATCTGAGTGGACAATCTGTAAGGGTGCTTTTTCCCTTATGCTTTTCCCGGAAGGAAAAATTTCTCTGTGTTGTTTCCCCAAGATACAACCTTCACAAAGGCTTTCCGGTTTCTCTATCAATGGTAAACCTCTTACCATTCCTTCTATGTTCAACAGATTAAGACCTCCAAAGTTGAGATGTCCAAATCTCAAGTGCCACAACCAATTATCATCTTTCGGTTTGCTTTGGAAAGCCTCTTGTGCCACTGCTCCTTTCTCTTCACCATTCTTCAAATATGCTCTCATTCTGAGAGGGAACATCCTGTTCCTTGTCATATTCACTTCAGCAATACATTGTTTGCTAGGTGGTTTGTCCAGGATGGTACAAACATCATCCTCAAAGAAAACATTATACCCCTTGTGGACTAGCTGTCCAATACTTAAGAGGTTACACTTCATTCCTGGAACATAATAGACATCTGCTATGGTTTTCTTTTCTCCTTTCCTTGTTAAAACATTTACATTTCCTTTTCCCATAACAGAAACTTTGCTATCAATTCCTAGTGTGACTTGTGACTTCACACTTTCATCTAATATAGAAAACATTGCTATATTTCCTATCATATGGTTATTGCAACCGGAGTCTAGAAACCATAAATCCTCATTCTTTTCTTCAGCCATATTACAAGCTAAAAACAAATTATTTTGGCTGATATTTTCTCTAGTGAAATTTGCACTAGTTCTATTTCCCATATCATGCTGCTTCTTTCTACATTCATTAGCATAATGACCATATTTTTTACAATAGTGACATTGGACATTGGATTTATCATACCTTTGTCCTTGAGAATTCTGCTGACCACTTTGTTGGTTGCTGCCTTGGCCTTGATGCTGATTTGGATTGCTGCCCCTTCCTTGAGCATTTGCTGGATTGTTCCTTCCACCTCTGTTTTGGCTTCTGCCTCTTCCTCTCTTGCTTCCTCTGCCTTGCCCTTTTCCTCTTCCGAAAGAAATCTAGGTCTTAAAGGCATGCTAAAGAGACGAGTTTTCACTCCTACCCAATCTCTGCTCATGAGTCATCAGTGATGCATGTAGCTCATCCACTAAAAAATTCGTGAGATCCGTAGTCTCCTCTATGGTGGTGACAATCACATCAAATCTTGAGGGTATACTCCTCAAGAGTTTTTCCACAATCCTCTTATCTTCAAGAGTCTCTCCATGAGATCTTATCTATGTGACCATTGCAATCACATGAGTGAAGAATGAGTCATTAGTATCTGACTCTTTCATACAGAGAGTCTCAAATTCTCTCCTCAGCAACTAAAGTTTTGCTGTCTTCACTCTTTCCATGTCTTGATAGGCTGTCTTGAGAGTTTCCCATGCTTCTCTAGATCTCTTGGCTGCTTCTATCCTTGGAAACACACTCTCATGCACTGATTGATACAATAAGAAGAGAGCTTTGGAGTCTTTCTTCCTATTACTCTTCAAAAACTCTTTCTCTGCCTGAGTTAAATCATCTAACTCTTCTTCATCTGCTGGCTCTTCAAAGCCATCCTCAACAAATTCCCATAAGTCTTGAGAAGCAAATAAAGCTCTCATAGTTATAGATCCGTAGTCATAATTTTTCCCATTAAATAGTGGGAGGTGGATATTTCCCATACCCATACCAGTGTTGGCTCCAGCCATTCTTGCACTCTTAACTATGATTCAAAAACACTTGACTATGTGTTTAAAATCACTGACTGTTCTACAACAGTAACACAAAAACTGTATAGAGAAATACCTTGAATTCCTTTTGGATGATTCTTCACACTGCTGGAGAAGTTGCTGCAATAAAGAACTCCTTCCTTCAGCTTCTTTGATCTTCAAAGAGCCTGGAATAGCTCTGATACCATGTTGGAATTTCGAAAAATCCAGAACAACAATGGAGAGAGTAATACTATCCTCTACTAACACAGAGAAATTAAAAATTTCACTCACAGGAGACAGAGTTTCAACACTGTAAAAACTATTTCATTAACTTCAAAACAAAACTATTACAAGTCTGGACTACTTCAAAATGCAGTGCTCAGAACAGACTTCACTGTCTGTGCAAAACAAACACACTCTGTCTCTCCAAATATCACTGCTGTGTATTCTTTGTTTCCGCACTGCTATGCTTCTCAATTATGTTCTCTGTAATAAAAAATAAATTACTACTGCTTCACGGGCTTTCTACCTTTTATATGCCACGCATATTAAAACATAACATAACAGTAAAAAACATTAAACCTTTGAGCCTTCGCGCGATGCAAAAATGAATACACCGCTGGAATTGAAACCTCAATTAAACCAACCTGCATAACCATTTCGGGTTACAATTCTAGGCACTGATGTCAGCTCAATTGTGACCCGAAATCCTTATAAAATCTGCCCTAAAGTCGTATCGGGTCCGATTTGGGCTCGGCGTACGAAGGACTAAGTGTAATCCGAAATCGATTCAAATCTACCTCATAAATATTTCGGGTCCGGCTTTGGTTAATGCAATCGGGCCATAATACAATGAGCCCCTGATTGACTCACTTGCGATTGTATAATAACATGCCACGTGGTCTGTGGGACCAGCGGACTTCGGCTTTGGTGGAGGGCGATTGAAATACGATTGTGATTGCGATTAACTCATCGCATCGCAATGTTTCAATATTGCAAAACACATTGCGGTGGTAACATGTGAAACTACCGATTGCGATGATCGCATAGGACCTCCTTCATCAACAAGACACTTAAACTTTAAAACATATTTGCTACGATTTTGTGATTGTGATTGTGATCGCATCGCATCGCGATTATTTACGTCAACAAGACACTGCTGTGGGGACCACTTTGTCGTGCCTTTTTAACAAATTTAAAATATTTTACGGCTTGAACAAATCTTCTTCAATTTCGGTTGTTGAAGTCTTAAAGACCCGAAAAGAATGTCTTTAAACAAAACTCTGTTCTTCCATGCTTTTAACCACGAAAGTCTTCATTCTCTACAAAGAACGGCTACGCACATACAAACATAACTTCTCCTCTGCAATGGTGGCTACTGCCCATCAACCATTAATTCCTCCTTGCAATTTTCTCCATTCAACTTGAATGCGTGGTGTTGTGCACACAAGCTCCTCTGCTGCCCCTGTACTCTATTTCTTCCTGCTCAAGGTGCTCAAAGCACGCAGATGACTTTAATATTTCAACAAAATGAAGCCTCATATGATAATTACGATTTTAATCTCTCTCACTCTGTATTGAAATGAAGCCTCATATGATTTAGTTTCTCAACTGCATTGTCTAGATTACCATCTTCCGCAACTCTGTGTTTGTTTAAATTTTCAACAAAATGTGGGTTTTAATCAGACGGACCAGCGTTGGGCTCCCTTTACCGCATGATCGGTCCATTCTTCCCGTTCAACCTCGGCGTCTGCGCAGAAACCAGTGGGGCCAGCTTTGGTACCATGATATACACAGCCGAATTATTCAGGTAAACTACAAGTGCTTTATTTGCTAGATTTCCTTTGGATGGGTAAGCCAAAAAAATCTGTTACTCTTTTTGGAATTTGATATATATATATGTGTGTGTGTGTGTGTTTTTTTTTTTGTTTTTTAGTAGTTTCGGGACCAGTGGTCCATGAAATTTCCGCGAGGGTCAATTTCTCCCGTCATAGTAATTTGGGCCTTTGCCCTCTTCCTCTAACCATTGACAGATTCTCTTCCAAATGTCCCATAATCCTTCTGATTTTTTTATATCTAATTTACGGATTCTCACTTATTCGATAGGCCAGCATTCACGTCCATGTCATGGTACCATGCAAGTATAAATGCTCCCTTCGGTAACCTATCTTTATTGTCAAATTTATAGTAAAAATAATTGCTTATCTAAGTTATTATGTGTTATATTGTTGTGCACAGGTTAGGGTTTTCAATTCCAATTTTTTTCACGTAGTTGCGTTCTTAGGAGGATAGTTCCGCTATCTAACAGGTTCTTTACCCAAGATTTATTTCTTTCAGGTTTTTGTCTGTGTTCTTGGCTCGGGTTCACAATTTAATAGTTAAGTTTGAGGTTTTTCCTGATATTGAGCCATAATTTATTACATGGCTAGGGTGATATTCGATTTATATTCCGAAAGAAAATTCTCGGATTCCAGTTTATGGTGGGTTACATATTTTATATAACAAGTTGGGTTTTATTTTCTGCTACAAGGATTCCTGGTTTTCAGAACCATAACATTTATTTAATATTGTACATCATGACTTTAAAAAAAATTACTTTATTCTCCCTCAGGTTAGGGTTTGTTTTCTTTGGACCTGGTGGAACTTTCAATTGCTTTGAGCCAACCTATTGTTTTGAATAATTATCAGTAACTTTGTTTTTTCTTTTTCCTTTCTTGGTCAATAATTTATTTACAGATTGGATAATTTGTGAATTCACAAGGTTCATCTATATTCAATTGCATATTTGTGTGTTGTTGATTCCTATAGATTCTATTTAAATACTCTTTGTGCATGGACATTTTCCTAGCGTTATGTGGTTAACGATTCCTTTTTCAGTTTTGATATAAATACCAAAATCATGTTTTACTCAACTTCGCATTGACTTTCAGTTTTTTTTAAAAGATGTGTAATATTTCTTGTTATTACTAAGTCAGGAGATCAAGGACATACCTATACCAAGTCTGTCTGACTCCTTAAGAATATTAAGAGGAACCCAAAACTATTCTCGGCTGCTGGTGATAACCGACTAGGCTAAGGAACCAATCTCATCTAAGAAAATCTATGACTACTTTACTTTTCTATCTTATATGCTTTTTTGAACAATAATATTACCTCAATATTGTAATCCGGTTTAACTTTTAAAACTATTTTATAGTGATTTGGGCAGTTGAGTTCTTCTACCTATTTATACTGTGAATAGTTTCAGTATTCAGTGGGAAAGTGGGGCTTGGTCTACTCCCGGGACCTGCTACTCACCCCCTTGAAGGCATGATTTATATGCATATTACAAGAAAAGAACTGATCTAAAAGAAATGGACTTTTATCTGTTAGATTTCGAACTAACATGTTCCTTACTAGACATATGTAAGTATATGATCAGAACATACAATTTCCATTCTATAGCATAGTGCATCATGTATGGAAATTTTTTCATCTCATATCTGTTTTGGACCAATTATACCCTTCCATTATAACGAGTCATTCATAATAGAAACATTTAATCCATTGAATTTATCGAAGATACTTACGTAGAAAGAAAAAGCAGAATCAAGATACTTATCTGTTCGGGTTAGGCTGCTAATATAGTTATAAGGGACTAATATCAGTCCTCCATATAGCCATTTATTCACTTTAACACTTATATTTACAATCACGAAATTCTCTCTTGACACACTATTTAATAATCACGGCTTATGGTTAGCAAAATAAAATGTGTTAATAAATAAATTTTCCAAACAGCTGTAAGTTCTCCTAGGTGCCTAACATATATAACGATACACCAACAATAATTTCATTGATTAGTTAAATTCATTCTATTTTACTTATGGAAAATTTATTCTAAAGAATCCTATTGACTTCTTCACCCTGTAAGATGCTTTTTATAATCGTAATTATTTTCATAATGGATCATAATAGTAATCAAGCTCATAGGTCTCAATGTTGAATCCTCAACTCTAATACCACTTGTAACACATCTCACTCAACACAAGAGAAAAAAAAATGACTTTTAATCTTTTAACCAACTAAAATCATTATCATACTGAGATCCTTAAGCCATGTAATTTCACATAACATTAAATGTTACATATCCTAATTGTACAACCTATTTAAATTCCACAACCTTATAGCATTTATTTTTCCAAATGAGCATCTTAATACCACCATAGGATTAAGTGTAAATGTATACATATTGGAATATGGTACTACGCATAATTTGTTGAGAATAATGCTTAAATTTCCATGTAATTGCTGACATTAGTCAGCATATTTTTTTATTCTCTGTTATTAAAATTAGTGCAGCAAATTATTAGGATAGTCAGTGCTCAGAATCATTGGCAGTGATCAGAATGAATAATTAGTAGTTGATAAATCATAGAATTGGTAATAGGTTTATTATATAAGAATGTATTTACATGCCAGATTCAATGTGAGATTTACAAGTTGATCATTGATCTGATCTGTGTTGTTTTTTATTGTCCTTCGTTGTTTTTTTTTATATGTCATAATTATTCTAGTTTATTAGCTGGCTTAGAGAGCAGTAGCCATTTCAAATTCTTCAATTGGTATCAGAGCTGGTGAAATTGTTTTGGGTTAATTTTTTAATTGTTGGAATTTCGCCAAAGTTTAAAATTGTCGAATTCTATCATGCCTATTCCAGAATTTGATGGGAACGATTATGATTATTGGTGCATTAAGATGCTGACTTTTTTGATTGGAAAAGATTTGTAGGAGATTGTTGAATCAGGTTATGATGAGTCAGAATATTGGAATTCCCTTACAGCCAATGAAAAAACAACAAGAAAGGAAGCAAGGAAGAAGAATGCTCAAGCATTGTTTCACATTCAGATAGCTCTTGTAAGAGCTTATTTCCACGAATATCAGGAGCTACAACTGCCAAAGATGCCTGGAAGACTCTTCAAGAAGCTTACCAAGGTAGTGATCAAGTTAAGGTGGTCAAGCTTCAGACATTGAAGAGAGAGTTTGTGAATCTGAATATGCAAGAAGCTGAAAGTATAAGTGACTATTGTGTGAGAGTCAAAGATGTGGTCAATAAAATGGCTACACTTGGGGAAACGGTAAGTAATGAAGTTTTAATAAAAAAAGTATTGAGATCTTTAACACCTAGATGGAATAATGTTGCCATAATATTAGAAGAAAGCAAGGATTTGACACAATTAAAGTTTGATCAATTGGTTGGATCTCTCATGTCTCATGAAGAAAGATTGAAAAAAACTTTTGAAGTTGTTGAGAAAGCTTTTTTCTCTAAATTACAAATTACACATAATGAAGATGCAACTAGCAGTAGTGCCAAAACCAATCAAGATCAAGGTAAATGGCAAAGCCAAAATTTTTCTAGAGGTAGAGGCAGAGGTAGTTTTAGAGGAAGAGGTAGATTTGATAAGAGAAATGTTCAATGTTACTATTGTAATAGATATGGGCACTTTGAAAGAGAATGCAGATTGAAAGTAGGTAAAAATGCTAACTATGCTCAAGAAAGTAATGAGTATCCTCCAGATCACTTATTTTTATCCTATGCCAAAGGTGAAAATACTAGTAAAGATGTTTGGTACATAGATTTTGGATGCTCTAACCATATGACAGGGAATGAGAAATTGTTTTCAGCCAAGGATGGAAGTTTTAAATCTAAGGTCAAGCTTGGTGATGATAAATCTTTGGAGGTTGCTACCAAAGGAGCTATGGAGATGCATACAAAAGAAGGTATAAAGAGTATTCATGATATTTATTATACTTCACAATTGAAGCACAATTTGTTAAGTGTTGGGCAGCTATGTGAGAAAAATTATAAAGTAGTCTTTGAAAATAAGACATGTACTATCTATGATAAGAATAAGGGAAATAGGGTGATCATTATTGTGCCTATGACAAGAAATAGGATGTTTCCCTTAAGGTTTGATGAACATAGCAACACCCTTGCAAATATGGCTTATGAGGATTCAAGTTGGCTATGGCATCTCAGGTATGGGCATTAAATTTTCACAGTTTGAAGCTTCTAACCTCAAATGCATTAGTTTCTGGTTTGCCCAAGGTAGAGGAGCATAAGGAGGTTTGTGAAGGATGTGCTAAAGGCAAGCATGCAAGGGAAAGGTTCCCAAAGGGAAGTGCATGGAGGGCTCATCATCCACTTCAACTTGTTCATTCAGACATCTTTGGTCCTATGCAAACTAATAGTTTGGGTAAGTCATCATATTTCATCACTTTTATTGATAATTACTCACGAAATTGTTGGGTATATTTTTTGAAGGCCAAAACTGAAGCCTTGGATACATTCAAAAAGTTCAAGGCACTTGTAGAAAATGAGAAAGGGTCCAAGATCAAATGTTTGCGAACTGACCGTGGAGGAGAATTCTTCTCAAAAGCTTTCCAGAGTTATTGTGATATGAATGGCATCAAGAGGCAACATACTACAGCATACACACCCCAACAGAATGGCATAGCTGAACGGAAGAATCGCACTGTGGTTGAAATGGCAAGGTGCATGTTACAAACTAAGGGATTGAGCAATTCTTATTGGGGAGATGCAGTTGCTACAGCAGTGTACATCCTCAATCGTAGCCCCACTAGTGCACTAGAGAATATGACTCCTTATGAAGCTTGGTATAAAAAAAGCCTAATGTTAATTATTTCAAAGTTTTTGGTTGTTTGGCTTATGTGCATGTACCTGATCAAAATAGGAAAAAGTTAGATGCAAAGAGTGAGTTATGCATTTTTATTGGGTATAGTGAGACAAGCAAGGCTTATAAATTGTATAATCCCCTCACCAAAAATCTTATTGTATCAAGAGATGTAATTTTTGATGAAGGGGGAGTTTATGGTCATCAAAAAGGCCATGTTGAGAAGACAAAATTTGTTTTGAATGATGATATAATTGTTGATATTGAGCAGCCAAATAATGCTTCTGTATCTAGTAGTTTAACTCCACCAAGCAGTCCTTCATCAATTTCATCAGCCTCAAGTTCAAGTCCAACTTCCTCTCCAAGTTCTACAAGGAAGGTAAGGAGATTGAGTGACATATATCAGAGGACTACAAATCAATCACATGAAGAAAACCCAATAGGTGAGACAGTGAATTTTTCTTTATTAGCCAAGGCTGATTTTGAACCATCATGTTTTGAAGATGCATGTACTAATGAGGTTTGGGTGCAAGCTATGCAAGAAGAGATAGATTCCATTCATAGGAATGACACTTGGGAATTGACAGAGCTTCCACATGAAAAGAAAAAGATTGGCACCAAATGGGTCTACAAGACCAAATTTAACAGTGATGGGAGTGTTGAAAGACATAAGGCAAGATTAGTTGCCAAAGGATTCACACAAAAGTATGGAATTGATTATGAAGAGACATTTGCACCAGTAGCAAGACAAGAGACCATTAGAATGTTGATTTCATTAGCAGCTCAGAAAAGGTGGAGCGTACATCACATGGACGTGAAAAGTGCCTTCTTGAATGGGTACTTAAAAGAGGAAGTATATGTGGAGCAGCCACAAGGTTTTGAAGTGGAAGGGAAAGAGAATAATGTCTACAAGTTAAAGAAGGCTTTGTATGGTCTCAAGCAAGCACCAAGAGCATGGTATGCTAGGATTGATGGATACTTTCAGGAGAAAGGCTTCCAGAGAAGTAAGAATGATCCTACCCTTTACTACAAACAAGAAGGTATTGATATTTTGATCATAAGTTTGTATGTTGATGATATATTGTATATGGGTAGTAGTTCCAAAATGAATAATGAGTTCAAAGTTGCTATGATGAATGAATTTGAGATGAAAGATCTAGGTCTCATGAAATATTTTCTAGGAATGGAGGTTTATCAAACTAAGGATCAAATTTTCATTTTCCAGACAAAGTATGCACATGATATGTTAAAGAAATTTGATATGCTTGATTGTAATGGATCCCCTACTCCAAGTGCTCAAGGAGTTGTATTATGTAGGGATGATGGTGCTGATTTAGTTGATGAGACAAATTACAGAAGTATTGTGGGGAGCTTGATGTTTCTAACCCACACAAGACCTGATATTGCATTTTCAGTTTCACTTGTTTCAAGGTATATGAAAAATCAATCTGAAATACATATGAAGGCAGCCAAGAGAATTTTAAGGTATGTGAAAGACACTCTAAATTTTGGTATTCATTACTACTCTGCTAAAAATTTCAATCTTGTTGGATTTAGTGATTCAGATTGGGGAGGTAGTGTGGATGACCGTAAGTCCAAATCTGGAAATTGTTTCTCTTTTGGTTCTGGTTTGATTACTTGGAGCTCAAGAAAACAAAGCATTGTTGCCATCTCATCCACAGAAGCGGAGTATGTTGCAATTACTTCAGCAGGTACACAAGCTCTTTGGCTCAGAAAAATTTTTGAGGAAATTGGGGAGAAGCAAATTCAGCCAACAACCATTTATTGTGATAATGTAAGTGCCATCAAGTTAGCAAAGAATCCAATTCATCACAGCAGGACAAAATATTTTGACATGAAATATCACTTCATTCGGGATTTGGTGCAGAAGAATGATGTTGAATTAAAGCACATAAATACTAAGCATCAGCTAGCGGATATCTTCACCAAAGCAGTTGCAAAAGATCAATTTTTGACACTAAGAAGTAAGCTAGTAAGCCCTCATTAAGCATTAAGGGGGAGTGTTGAGAATAATGCTTAAATTTCCATTTAATTGCTGACATTAGTCAGCAGATTTTTTGATTCTCTGTTATTAAAATTAGTGCAACAAATTATTAGGATAGTCATTGCTCAGAATCATTGGCAGTGATCAGAATGAATAATTAGTAGTTGATAAATCATAGAAATGGTAATAGGTTTATTATATAAGAATGTATTTACATACCAGATTCAATGTGAGATTTACAAGTTGATCATTGATCTGATCTGTGTTGTTTTTTATTCTCTTTCGTTGTTTTTTTTTATATGTCATAATTATTCTAGTTTATTAGCTAGCTTAGAGAGTAGTAGCCATTTCAAATTCTTCATAATTATCAATATCATAAGGTGTTACACATATCTATGAAGTCTCATTAGCATAAGTATAATGGAATTTATGAAATACAAAACCCAATCACATGCGAATATTACAGTGAATGTATTTTAGTTAATTTTATGTCATGTTCCATCCACTTGCCACCTGCCACACTACTGTACACACCATAAGTTAGAAATTGGAAATAAAACAACAAAGGGATGTGTTTCCCCCACAACACAGAGAATGCAATTGTGGAAATAAAATTAGACACACAAACAGAGTGAAGACAGGAGAGGAAAATTTTTCTTCATTCATCTCCAACAAACATATGAAATTACATTCTACTTAATACAAAATGGCTGAAGCCTGTAACTTAATCAAATTCAATGGAAGATGAGACAGATAACCAAAAAATCGTCCTTCTGTCATGAAAGCCCGATTATTTCTTTTCTACATGAAACAACGTACAAAACACAATAAACTCGACTTGAAATTTTATAGGTTTCGGCTTCGAAACAACATCGCGTCTCCGCCCTCCATCGCAAATCGCATTTCCGCCATTATAAATTTTCACTGGCGCATATGGGAAAACCTTAAATCCTTGCAATTGAGATGTGCGTTGGCACGATCGCATCGCAACACAAAAGCTGTAACTTGCGGGTGATATCCTCCTGATCTTTGCGATATGCGATTTCGATTACATCACAACTTAAAATAACATAACTTGCAGGGCGCTAAAGGTAGGTCCTAAAAAGTGCGAAGTGTGAAACTGCAGGCGGCTTAAAAGGTAAAACGTAAAATGTACAAAGTGCGTGCGCTAAAAGGTAAACGAAAAAGTATGCAAAATGTGAAATTTATGGTTTGTGATGTGTGATGACGTTGTCGCATCCCAACATCGTAAAGGTGTCGATGCCGGGCTTAAAAGCTAAACTTAAATAATGCGAAGTGCGGTATGCAGGCGGTTAAGAAGAGGTAAGTGAGAAATAGCAGAAAGGTAAGGAATAAGCATAAAAACAAAGGTTTGCAGTGGTTTGGTAATGCGGCAAGGTTGATTGGTCCCACCGATATCACATCGGTGGAAACTTAACATTCAACAAAAGGCTTAAGAGGTAACACTTAAAATTTGTGGGTTGCGAACTACAAGTAAAAGGTAAGTGATGCGGTGGGTAAGAAACTAAACGCGTAGTGTGGGCTCAGGTACTCTGTTTCTGATTTTGCGTGAAACGCCTTTGGATTTGAAACCTGGGCTTCATCCTTCCCTGCACAAAAATTCAATGTAAATGTGGTTGCTGCCAGTCTTTATTCATGGCGGTGGTTGGGAGTATTTCCAACACTCCCCCTTAATCACAACTGCTGCCATCAATAATTCCCAGACACTTTTTGAGATAAACAAAACTTTTATGTCCCAATGGCTTTGTGAGGATATCTACAAACTGTTCCTTTGACCTACAATGTTGCAACATAATTTCACCATTGTAAACTAATTCCCTTATGAAATGGTATTGAATGCTTTTTTAGCTTGTGGAAAACATAATTCTTTGACAAAGCAATTGCTGAGTTGTTATCACAGAAAATTGTGGTTCGTTTGTCTTGTTCATGACATAAATCTCTCAGCATCCTTCTCAACCAAACTGTTTGGCATTTTGCTACTGTTGTTGTTACATATTCAGCTTCTGCTGTTGATAATGAAACTATTGGCTGCTTCTTGGAAGCCCATGAAATTGCTCTCGATCCCAAATGAAAAACATACCCTGATGTGCTCTTTCTTTCATCAACACTTCCACCCCAATCATTCTCATTGTAACCAATCAGCTTAAAATCATCAATTTTGGAGTATAGAACACCATACTCCTTTGTTCCATTTACATACCTTAAAATTCTCTTGGCTTCTTTCCAATGTGTGTCCTTGGGTGTCTCCATGAATCTGGGTATCAAGCTTACTGCATACATTATATCAAGCCTAGTTGCAGCCAAATACATTAGATTTCCAACCATGCTTTTGTACAATGTCAGATTGACATTCTCACCTTAACCTTCCTTGCTCAGCTTTAACCCCATGACAGTTGGAGTTGATGATGGCTTTTTGTTCTGCATATTGAACCTTTTTAAAACTTCTGCAACATAATTTTCTTGGGAGATAAAAATTCCCTTTTATGTTTTCTTTACTTCTATGCCAAAAAAATATCTTTATAATCCCAAGTCAGTCATTTAAAACTCACTCTTCACTTTGAAATCATCAATGAGAGAAACATCACTGCCTGTAAAAATCAAATCATCTACATACAAAACAATAATAAGGATCTTACTGTCATTTCTTTGATGTAGAGTGTGGGTTCACCATCACACTTTTCGAACCTATTGTCCACCAGGTAAGCATCAATCCTATTGTACCATGCTTGTGGTGCTTGCTTCAGCCCATAAATAGCTTTCCACAGCTTACACATCTTGTGTTCTTGGCCTTCTATCTCATAGCCAGGGGGTTGTTCAGCATATACCTCCTCTTTCAACAATCCATTCAAGAATGTTGAATCCACACCCATTTGATAAAATTTCCATTTTTTTTGTGCTGCTATGGACAACACTGTCTGCACTGTCTCCATCCTTGCAATTGGTGCAAAGGTTTCCTCATAGTCTCTTCCTTACTGCTGCTTGTATCCTTTGACAACTAGCCTTGCTTTGTACCTTTCTGTCTTGGCTTCAATGTTTTTGTTAGTCTTATAGACCCATTTCACTCCAATAACTTATTTTCCTTGTGGGAGGTCCACTAACTCCCATGTGTCATTCCTTTATATTGCTCCTATCTCTTCATTCATTGCTTCAATCCATTTCTCTTCTTTGACTACATCTTCAAAATGGATTGGATCATCTACATGAAAAAATAATGCAAATAAAGAATTTAGACCAACATTATTATCAACTTCGTCTTGCTCATAAATTTCACTTAAATTTCATAATATTGGTCTTCCTGTATTTGCTGAAGATGTGCTTGGAGTTGCACTTGAACTTGAGGGATTTGTTGATCCCTATGGTGTTCTTGGAGAAGCACTTCCTTGGTTTCTCAATGATGTTCTATTTCTTTCTTGTGGTGTGCTCTGTTGAGATTGTGTAGGTGGAATAGGAGCCACCGTTGAGGAGTTGCTTGCTGCAGTCCATTCCTCTTTCTCTTCATGAGACATACATGTCTTCACATTTACTGTCTTCTCTAAACATCCATCCCAAGCTTCTTCTTCTATGAACTGAACATCTCTGTTCATTATTACTTTCTTGGTTGATGGATGCTCATATGTGACCTTATCAACATATGAGCATCACACACAAAGACAACAGATATTATTATAAGTGGAAACCCATAAATGAAGAAAACCACATCTTATTATTGTTGTGATGCAAAGGCAACCTCCAACTCCCTCTCACCACTGATTTTCTGTAGGCACCAACCTACAGGAGGCTCCAACCTTAATTCTGCAAGCTACTACTTGCAAGGAAGCTCCAACTCCCTTCAATTTTCTGCAGGCACCAACCTACAGGAGGCTCCAACCTTAGTCAGCTACAACTGACATCTATCAAGCTACAACTTGATAGGGAAGATCCAACTTCCTCATTCTATAAAAATAAAATATTTGCTGATTTACCTTGGATATCAGCTCTGTTCTGTACCTTATTTTTTGTTGTCCTCCAGTCTTCGAATTTGTCTTATATCATCTCTGATTTTTCACAGCATCTCTTTCTGCTCCTCCTTCTTCTTATCTTCTCTGCCTCAATTCTTCATTCTCTACATTCTCTAACCACGTTCTGCATATCAATGTCATATCCTTTATACAGTTTACCTCATAACTGTTCGTATTCCACAGGGAATTTGAAGTGAATATCCCTGACTCTTCGCCTTCTACCTCCTCATTTCTTTCTCCAGCTCATTCAGAAAAACTACAGCAATTTGTACAAATTTTATTTTTACAGTGGAGTTTTGTTTCCTACGGAGACTTGCTAGTGCATCACAAACAATATAACACAATTAAAAACATTTACACTCAGTTACAATATGGACTGCAAATCAACCCATTCAGCCTTTTGGATCATTGCATGTTGTCCTTTCTGCAGCTGTCTCTGTCTTTTTCCTCTCTATATGCTCTGTTGTTCATTGTTGTTGCATAACTCCTATATATATTTGACTGCCTTTTTATATAGCGTAAATCAACTCTCAGAGTAATAATAAAAGACTTTTTAACATATAAAATGCCCTTTCGAGCCCACCAGCGAAACGCTTTTTATGCTCCGATGCGATGAGCCTCCTCTAGAGATTTCCGATTGCAATTTCTCCTCTTGCGATGGTTCTGATGCATTGATCGCAATCGCAAACTTTATTAACATGTTCCACTGTTCTGTTTTACTCCGATGCGATTGATCGCAATCTGAACTTTCAATGGTATTCTGCCACTACTCCTTTTTATTTTGATGCGATGGTTCACTATTCAGAAATATAAATATACATACATACATATATATATATATATATATATATATATATATATACTTGCCGCTTACTTTCGTTTTACTCTTTAGCTTTGGTTATTTAATTTCCGCCAATACGATTAGCAAAGGCCCCACAAGGTAATCAAGCGACTCATATCCGCCGTCCATCCTTCAACAAATTTGACTGCTATCATCCGATCGCTTAATCGCAATCGCACATTTCAATTTGTTCGTCACTCTTTCACCTCCGATGCGATGGTTCACTGTGGACCCTACTAGGCATATGCAATGCTCTTCTATGCGAAACTTTTGCTTATTTCAAATCTATGGTTAAACCATATTCCAACCCACTTCATAAGTCATCAAATGAATATTTCAACTTTGAAATACAACTCAATAAATCATAAGCCCAAGGCTTATCTTTCGCATATAACAATAATGTGCCCAACATACAAATTCTTTTATACACGGTTCGGCTTTATCATCAACCATACTATATATATATATATATATATATATATATATATATATATATATATATATATATATATTAACTCATATATATATTCCCCCCAATCAAAGGTTAAGAAGTATTCAGTATACTTTGGACTTTGTCACAATGCAATATGATAGTGACCCCAGCTTACGTATATAAATATGATGTGCCCAGCATACAAATCCAATTATGCACTTTAGAATTGCCCACGGTATTTCTATAAACAAAAGCATCAATATTTTACATTCTCCAACCACGGGTTGGAATATTATATAAATCCCGTGGTGCTAGATTTAACCCCCAGAACAAAACATATATCAAAGTCCCTGGGCCCCACAGCTTACCTTTCTATTGTTCTATGGTTATAAACCATATTCAAAATTCACTCTCACCGAATGAAAATTCCGCTCGTTTTAATCCGATGTATCTAACTCAATTCATGTGAATGTTAATAATGTGATAGTTCAACCCCAAGGCTTATATTCGGAACCTCACTTTATAATTTCCCTTTGTTCCAAGGTTTAACCCATCAACATTTGTATGTCCGCGGCAGTCAATACAACATATACATCAACATTTCCCAAATAAATTGTTATAACATTAATATACACCTCTACCAAGGTTTAAACCCCAAACACTGTCTATGTTCGGCCCCACATCATTGCCATTATATTATATTAACGTTTGACTTGGTTATGAAACCAAATCTACATGTGGTACTCGCGGGCTTATAACTTACCTTCAGACCATATATTAAAGCTCAAAAATCCATGTAACTACACTCGGGCCCACAACAACTTATAACATACCTTGCCACTAATCTTCGTCCATCGCGCAATACCGCGACCATTGGATTTCCTCCGCTTCAGATCGAACGGTTATAGTGCATATCGCGTTTTTCTATGGCCGAGGGTTAAAACTCAAAAATTATGCGATATAAATGGTATTCAAATACCACTTAATTCCATGCGTCGACTAAAGACCCATATCACATTTTTTTCACAAAAACGTTTTCCCAGTAATGAACTGCGCGAACCCGCTAGTTTCTTCAACTCCAAATTTACTATTCATTCAAGGTTCTGCTCTTGACTCAGGGTTCCAGTTCTAATGATTTCGCTTCAATGTTTATTTGTCGTCCATATTTCGTTTACATGCGCAGTTTGTGTATTAACCCTAGTTTATAACTAGAGTGTATATTTATCAATTTATTCCTTTTACCTTTAGGTTCCGCTCGTTCTGCATGGTTCCACATCTTCTGTTTTCATTTCACAGATGATTTGTTAACGGCTCTGCCTTGGATAAATTTCTTTGTAGCTTCCGCCTCTCCCCATCGCATATAAACCCTTCCATTATATTATTTGTATTCTCTGTCTCTGTATTCTCTGTCTCTGTGCATGACTGTTTCACTGTACTCTCTGTATTTTCTGTCTCTGTGCATGATTGTTTCACTGTTTCACTGTACTCTCTATATTCTCTGTCTCTGCATCCTCTGTATTCTCTGTTTTCTCTGCAACCTGGGCTGTATTCTCTATATTCTCTGTAGACTTCTTTTGCTGCTGCTCGACCCTCTCTACATCTTGCTGCCTCTTTTTCTATCTCTCTGCTTCCATGCTGCTATCTTTGCCTCTATTTTTAGTGCCCCTGCTACTCTGCTATTTTTCTTCTCTCTTTGCCATCAATGAAAACATTTCCAACAGTCACCCCCTTTGGCATTGATGGCAATACACTTCCTCTGCTTGCCTTTTAGGACCCTTTCTTTTGTTGCTTGCTTTTCCTCCCCCTTTGACATCAATGGCAAAGGGTTGCCCATTTCCTAGTGTGCTTTTAAATCGTGTCCATGTTACTCTAATCTTGAGGACCTATTTCATGCCCTTCTTAGTTGCTCTGGATCTTTTGTGACCCTCTTTGTTGAATGATCTCCCCCTGGAATGATGTCTTCTTTTTTGTTCTCCCCCTAGAATGATGCTTTCTTTTTCTGTCAGAGAGTAGCATCTGTAGACACTACCCTTAGTTTGTCTCTCAGATATTTGAATGGTTCTCTAGCAAGAGGTTTTGTGAATATATCTGTTATTTTTTCTTTTGTTGGCACATATTCCAACTTCACTACCTTCTGTGCTACTTGTTCTCTGAGGAAATGGTACTTGATTGGGATGTGTTTAGTTTTTAATGAAGTACAGGATTTTTTGATATACTTATTGCACTTGTATTATCACATTTGATAGACATAGGTTCATCAATGCTTACCTTCATGTCTTGGAGGGTTTGTTTCATCCACATGACTTGTGTGCAACATGGTGTTGCTACTATGTATTCTTCTTCTGCTATAGATAGAGAGATAGATGCTTGTTTTTTTCTTAGCCATGCCACCAGGCTCTTTCCCAAATAGAATGCACCTCCACTTGTGCTTTTCCTGTCATCCACACAATTGGCCCAATTTGCATCTATATATGTTGTCAAAGTGAAGCTCTTTCCTTTTGGATACCACAGCCCATACTGTGCAGTTCCTTGTAGATATCTGAATATTCTTTTGACTGCTAGAAGGTGATTTTGTTTTGGTGCTACTTGATATCTAGCCACAAGTCCTACTGCCAACATAATGTCTGGTCTAGAAGCTGTCAGGTATAGCAGACTTCCTATCATGGATCTGTAATGTCTTTTATCTGTATCTGCAAATCCATCATCAGCACATAGCTTGCATCCAATGATCATGGGATTTGACAAAGGTTTGCAGTCTTCCATTTTGAACCTTTTCAACATTTCTCTTAAGTATTTTTCTTGTGAAATGAATGTTCTCGTGTTCTTTTGCTGAATTTGAAGTCCTAAGTAGGAGGTGAGCTCTCCAATCATAGACGTCTCAAACTCTGATTTCATCTCTTCAGCAAATCCTTTTGCTAACTCATCTTTGCTGCTTCCAAACATGATGTCATCTACATACACTACTACAATCAGGAGTTCATTTTCATTAGCCTTTATGTATAAATTGTTGCCTACTCCTCTCTTAAAGCCTTGTTTTTGCAAGTACTTGTCCAGCCTTGAATACCATGCACGAGGAGCTTGTTTCAGCCCATATAGGGCCTTCTTTAGTCTACACACATAGTCTTCTTTATCTATTAATGAGAATCCTTCAGGTTGTTCCATGTAGACTTCTTCTTCTAGATCTCCATTCAAGAAGGTAGATTTCACATCCATTTGATATACCTTGAAGTCATGGTAGCATGCAAAGGCCAAAAACATTCTGATAGCTTCCATTCTGGCTACAGGGGCGAATTTTTCATCATAATCAAGGCCCTTAATTTGTGAATATCCCTTGTAGACAAGTCTGGCTTTATTTCTGATTACATGTCCTTGTTCATTCATGTTATTCCGAAATACCCATTTTGAGCCTATGACATTTTTCTCAGTGGGTCCTGGAACTAATTCCCAGGTATTGTTCTTCTCAATTTGGTCCAATTATTCATTCATAGCATTCACCCAATACTTGTCCTTGCTGGCTTCTTCAAACTTCTTTGGCTCTATTTGTGATAGCATAGCTAGATATACATCTTCTGTCTTTTCAGTTAGTTGTCTTCTTGTCTGGACTCCTACATTCTTGTCCCCAACGATTTGATCTTCTGGATGGTTATTTTGAGTGTATCTTGAGGGGCCTTTTGAGTTCAGTTCAGTATCTTCTGTTGTCTTTCTTATTTCATCATCATCTTGGTTCTCTTCTTCATGATCTTCTGGAGGATTGCTGCAACCTGTACTTCTTGTCTTGTTTGGTAGTTCTTCATCAAATCTTACATCAATGCTTTCCACAATTTTCCGAAGTGTTTTGTTGTAGCACCTGTAACCTTTACTCTTGGATGCATATCCTAAAAATATTCCTTCATCTACTCTTGCATCAAACTTCCCCAGATTTTCATCATTATTCTTTATGTAACACTTGCTTCCAAAGACTCTACAGTGCTTGATTGATGTTGGTTTACCATGCCATAGTTCATAAGAATTCTTCTCACTGTTTGGTCTTAAATGAGCTTTGTTAAGAATATGCACAGTTGTGTGTACTGCTTCTGCCCAGAAGGTTTGGGGAATGTTACTTTCTTGCATCATGGCTTTGGAAATTTTTTGTACAGACCTATCTTGTCTCTCTGCCACTCCATTCTATTGAGGTGTTCCTGCAATAGTAAACTGCTGTTTTATCCCATGTTCATTGCATAGGTCTACAAAATCATAATCTGTGAATTCACCTCCTTTGTCTGATCTGATGCACTTTAGCTTGCATCCTGTTTGATTTTCTGCCAATGCCTTGAATATCTTGAATTTCTCAAGTGCTTCTAATTTTTATTTGAGAAATGCAACCCATGTCATTCTAGAGAAATCATCTATTATCAACATGAAGTAGGATTCTCCACTTGGATTTTTAGTTATTGAAGTTCCACACATGTCCATGTGTACAAGCTGAAGTGGCCTACTTATTGATAGCTCATCTTTGGTCTTAAAGGATGTCTGGGTCTGTTTTCCCAATTGGCAAGATTTACGTATGGTATTTGAACGCTTGTTTATTGCTGGCATATCTCTGACTGCTTTCTTCTTGCTCAGTCTGATGATATGGTCAAAGTTAAGATGTCCCAATATCCTATGCCATAACCATGAATCCTCAAGTTTTCTAAGGTGGCATGCTTCATTCTCTTCTTTCACTATGTAGACATTACTCTCTGTTCGAACACCTTTGATCAGAGTCTTCCCTGTGGTGCTTGATCTGACTTCATAGTCTTGTGCTCTAAAAAGAACTTCACAACATTTATCACACATTTTACTGACACTCAGCAGATTTTCTTTCAGCCCATCCACAAATAGTACATCTTGGGCCTTTCCTCTGCCATTATCTAGACTAAATGAGCCTTTTCCTTTGATTTTCCCTGCTTTATCATTGCCAAAAGTAACATTTCCAGATTTCTTTTCATCAAAGGTTATAAACTTGCTTCTATCTCCATTCATATGATTTGAGCAACCACTGTCGAAATACCATTGGCTTTTTAGGTCTTGAGATGTTAGAGCGAGGTCACATTTATTCACCTTCCTTTTCCACTGCATGCATCCTTTTTTTTCGTACCTTTTCTGAGATGATGAACCACATTCTCTGAGAGGACATTTGGAAGGCATATGTCCAATTTTATTGCATACATAGCATTTGATCATATTTTTAGCAGAATTATGAGTATGAGTAAACTCTCCATGATTCATAAACCTCCTTGAGGTTTTGAACATTAGTCTTTGTCCATATTTTCTACATTTTATGATTTTATGGCCAAATTCCTTACAGTAAAAACAGTATCCATAGAAACAATTTGCACACCTGATGAAAGGTTGTCTTCTCCATTTTTTTTCTTGAGATAATCTCTTCACTGTTTGCATCCTTTGCTGGTTTGAATTAATTCTCCTTGTATGAAAATATGCAACAATATGTCCCAGCTTGTCGCAGGCATAACAGGTGGCATTTTTCATAGGAGGGAAGAATCTCCTTTGATGGTTTCCGAATTTGACATACTCAGGAGTATATGAGCCTTTTTCTGTTGGCTATGTATTTATTTCATTCTTTTTCTTTAGAGGTTCTTTCTGGTTTCTATCTCCTTCATTGCAAGTTTCTTCTTCTGTAGGAATCATCTGAGCTGCTTCATCATCCTTATCTGCTTTTACAAAAATGATATTTTTGTTTTCCTTTTCTTTGCCTTTACTTGATTCTCCTTCATAGCCTATCCAAGTTTTTATCAGAGGAGATCTTTGAGCATTCAGAATTTCATTCAACTTACCAGAGCTTTTCATTTGAGAAGAATTTATTGGCACTTTCTTTTGGGCATTTTCTAATTTCTTCCTCAAGCACACTACTTCTTCTTCCAATTTCTCTTGTTCCTGAACTTTATCCTTTATTTTCTTAAGTAATATGTCTTCTACCTTCTTGGCTTCTTCAAGCTCTAATTTCAACTAAATGAGAACTTCTAAATTTTGTTATTCTCTTACATACTTGAGGAGAATGTCTTTATGTTTTCTGCACTTTAGTTTCATTCTGTCAATTTCCTCCAGGGCACTTCTTAGCTCCCCCTCAATATCAACTTCACCTTCTTCTTCATCTTCTAGAAGGATTCCTTCAAGCTATTCTATGTCCATCAATATAAATTCAGATATTCCTTCTTCACTTGAGGGTTCATCTAAGTCTTCAGATGCACTGCTCTCTTGTTGAGCATAGAAATATTTTCTATTGAATTTCTTTCCTTTCTTCCAGTTCTTTGATATGGTTTTCTATGACTCTTGAGTTTGATTCTTTGTTTTCTTATGAGGACACTTAGCAACATAGTGTCCAAATCTTCCACAGTTAAATCATTTAAATGGAATTTTACCTTTATATTTACCTGAGCCTCTATCCAATTTCCTGACAAATTTGGCCTCCTCTTCATCAGAGCAAGAGCATATATCTTCCTTTTCTTCTTTCTTCTTCTCTGTCTTAAAGGTTTCCTCCCTCACATTTGACTTCCTCTGTGGCAGTCTCATCTCATAGGCTGTTAGATTTCCAAGTAGTTGGTTCATGGTCAAGGTTTCCCAATCAGTTGTTTCTTCTATGGCAGAAACCTTGGGGTTAAAGCTGGATGGAAGAGATCTCAAAATATTTTTAACAATTACAACTTCTTTTATCGTTTCTCCTAGAGCTTTCATGTTATTCACAATTTTTGCAACCCTTAAAAAGAAGCTGGCAATGTCTTCATCATCATTCATTTTTAAATTTTCAAACTGGGCTCTATAGACTTGAAGTTTGGTTGTATTTAACTTTTTTTCTCCCTCATGGATGTTCTCTAGTGTGTCCCACATTTCTTTGGCAGTCTTGCTATGCATTACTTTGATAAATTCTGCCTCACACAGTCCATTTAAGATTGCATTCATGGCCTTTGCATTAGCTACAAAATCTTGTTTGGATTCCTTTTCTGAGTCAGTTTCCTTTGGGGCATATCCAAATTCCACAGCCGCCCAAACTTCTATTCCTAGAGACATTATGTATGCTCTCATTCTGATTTTCCAGAAGGCATAATTAGCATCGGTGAAAAAAGGGGCTTTATTGGTTGACCTTCCTTCTTAACTAGCCATCTTGGGGACCTAGGATCTCCTTTCAGTTGTTAAACTGATACAAAAGGAACCTAATCTGATACCAATTATTGAATCCTTAGTTAAACTGAGAGGGGGGGTGTGAATCAGTTTAATGCATTCATGAACTTTTACAACTTTTCATTAAGCTTATTTACAACTTAATTTATGATTAGCTTTGAATGTGAACAATCTTAATATGTGAGCAGCAAGTGTTAAGATAATGTGACAGCAAACTTATTATGAGAGCAGCAAGTATTAAGCAAATTGAATGGACCATATCAACATATGATCATCACACACAGAGACAACAGATATAAATGGAAACCCATAAAGGGAGAAAACCACATCTTATTATTGTTGTGATGCAAAGGCAAGCTCCAACTCCCTCTCACCACTGATTTTCTGTAGGCACCAACCTACATGAGGCTCCAACCTCAATTCTGCAAGCTACTACTTGCAAGGAAGCTCCAACTCTCTTCAATTTTCTGCAGGCACCAACCTACAGGATGCTCCAACCTCAGTCGGCTACAACTGACATCTATCAAGCTACAACTTGATAGGGAAGCTCCAACTTCCTCATTCTATCAAAAGAAAATATTTGCTGATTTAACTTGGATATCAGCTCTGTTTTGTACCTTCTTTTGTGTTGTCCTCCAGTCTTCAAATCTATCTTATATCATCTCTGATTTTTCACAGCATCTCTTTCTGCTCCTCCTTCTTCTTATCTTCTCTGCCTCAATTCTTCATTCTCTACATTCTCTAACCACCTTCTGCATATCAATGTGATATCCTTTATACAGTTTGCCTCATAACTGTTTGTATTCCATAGGGAATTCGAGATGAATAGCCCTAACTCTTCGCCTTCTACCTCCTCATTTCTTTGTCCAGCTCATTCAGAAAAACTACAGTAATTTGTACAAATTTCAGTTTTACAGTGGAGTTTTGTTTCCTACGGAGACTTGCCAGTGCATCACAAACAATATAAACCAATTAAAAACATTTACACTCAGTTACAATATGGATTACAAATCAACCCGTTCAGCCTTTTGGATCACTGTGTGTTGTCTTTTCTGCAGCTGTCTCTGTCTTTTTCCTCTCTGTATGCTCTGTTGTTCACTGCTGTTGCGTAACTCTTGTATATATTTAACTGCCTTTTTATATAATGTAAATCAACTCTCGAAGTAATAATAAAATACCTTTTAACATATAAAATGCCCTTTCGGGCCCACCAGCTGAACTTTTCTTATGCTCCAATGCGATCAGCCTCCTCCAGAGATTTTCGATTGCAATTTCTCCTCTTGCGATGGTTCCGATGCATTGATCGCAATCACAAACTTTATTAACATGTTCTGTTGTTCTGTTTTACTCCGATTCGATTGATGCGTTTGCGATTGATCGCAATCGAAACTTTTAATGGTATTGTGCCACTACTCCTTTTTATTCCGATGCGATGGTTCACTGTTCACAGATATAAATATACATATATATTGTTTCATATATATATATATATATATATATATATATATATATATATATATATATATACTTTCCGCTTACTTTCGTTTTACTCTTCAGCTTTTTTTATTTGATTTCCGTCGACGCGATATAAATATACATATATATTGTTTCCGATCGATATATATATATATATATATATATATATATATATATATATATATATATATATATATATATGTATGTATGTATGTATATACTTGCCGCTTACTTTCGTTTTACTCTTCAGCTTCGGTTATTTGATTTCTACCGATGCGATTAGCAAAGGCCCCACCATGTAATCAAGCGACTCATATCTGTCATCCATACTTCAGCAAATTCGATGGCTATCATCTGATCACTCAATCACAATTGCAAATTTCAATTTGTTCATCACTCTTTCACCTCCGATGTGATGGTTCACTCTGGACCCTACTAGGCATATGCAATGCTCTTCTATGCGAAAATTTCGATTGTTTCAAATCTATGGTTAAACCATAGTCCAACCCACTTCATAAGTCATCAAATGAATATTTCAAATTTGAAATATAGCTCAATAAATCATAAGCCCAAGGCTTATCTTTCTCATTTAACAATAATGCGCCCAGCATACAAATTCTTTTATACACAGTTCGGCTTTATCATCAACCATACTATATATATATATATATATATATATATATATCAACTCATATATATATTCCCCCCAATCAAAGGTTAAGAAGTATTCAATATACTTTTTACTTTGTCACAACGCAATATGATAGTGACCCCAGCTTACGAATATAAATATGATGCGCCCAACATACAAATCCAATTATGCACTTTAGACTTGCCCACGGTGTTTCTATAAACAAAAGCATCAATACTTTACGTTCTCCAACCACGGGTTCGAATATTATATAAATCCCATGGCGCTAGATTTAACCCCCATAACAAAACATATATCAAAGTCCCCGGGCCCCACAGCTTAGCTTTGTACTGTTCTATGGTTATAAACCATAGTCAAACTTCACTCTCACCCAATGAACATTCCTCTCATTTTAATCCCACGTATCTAACTCAATTCATGTGAATGTTAATAATGCAATAGTTCAACCCCAAGGCTTATATTCGGAACCTCACTTTATAATTTCCCTTTATTCCAAGGTTTAACCCATCAACATTTGTATGTTTGCGGCTGTCATTAAAATATATATATCAACATTTTCCAAATCATTTTTTATAACATTAATATACGCTTCGACCAAGGTTTAAACCCCAAACACTGTCTACGTTCGGCCCCACATCATTTCCATTATATTATATTAACGTTTGACTTGGTTATGAAACCCAGTCTACATGTGGTACTCGTGGGCATATAACTTACCTTCAGACCATATATTAAAACTCAAAAATCCATGTAACTACACTCGGGCCCACAACAACTTATAACGTACCTTGCCACTAATCTTCGTCCATCGCGTGATACTATGAATGTTGGATTTCCTCCGCTTTAGATCGAATGGTTATAGTGCATATCGCGTTTTTCTATGGCAGAGGGTTAAAACTCAAAAATTACGTGATATAAATGGTATTCAAATACCACTTAATGCCACGCGTTGACTGAAGACCCATATCACATTTTTTTCACAAAAACGTTTTACCACTAATGAACTGCGCGAACCCGCTGGTTTCTTCAACTCTGGATTTACTATGCATTCAAGGTTCCACTCTTGACTCAGTGTTCCGGTTCTAATGATTCCACTTCAATGTTTATTTTTCCTCCATATTTCGTTTACATGTGCAGTTTGTGTATTAACCCTGCATTATAACTAGAGTGTATATTTATCAATTTATTCCTTTTGTCTTTCGGTTCCACTCATTCTGCATGGTTCCACATCTTCTGTTTTCATTTCACAGTTGATTTGTTAATGGCTCTGCCTCGGATACATTTATTTGTAGCTTCTGCCTCTCCCCATCGCATATAAACCCTTCCATTATATTCTTTGTATTCTCTGTCTCTGTGCATGACTGTTTCACTGTACTCTCTATATTCTCTGTCTTTGTGCATGACTGTTTCAGTGTTTCACTGTACTCTTTGTATTCTCTATCTCTGCATCCTTTGTATTATCTGTATTCTCTGCAACCTGGGCTGTATTCTCTGTATTCTCTGTAGACTTCTTTTTCTGCCTTACTTATTTTGCTGTTGCTCGACCCTCTTTACATCTTGCTGCCTCTTTTTCTATCTCTCTGCTTCTATTCTTCTCTCTTTGCCTCTATTTTTGCTGCCCCTGCTACTCTGCTATTTTGCTTCTCTCTTTGCCATCAATGACAACATTTCCAACAGGAAATTGGAAATAAACCAATAAAGAGATGTGTTTCCCCCACAAAAAAGAGAATGCAATTGCAGAAATAAAATTACAGACACAAAAAGTGAAGACAGGAGAGGAAAACGTTTCTTCATTCATCTCCAAAAAACATATGAAATTACATTCTACTTAATTAAAAATGGCCAGAGCCTGTAACTTAATGCAATTCAATGCAAGACGGGACAAATAAACACATAATCATCCTTCTGCTGTGAAAGCCTGATTCTTATTTTTATACACAAAAAAGAGTACAAAAGACAATAAACCGAACTTGAAATTTTATAGGTTTTTTCTTCAAAACCACATATCATCCACGCCCTCCATCGCAAATCGCATTTCGGAAAATATTAATTTTAACTGCCACATACGTGAAAACCTTAAAACTTTGCCATTGCGATGTCCGATGGCACGATTGCATTGCAACAAAAAAACTTTAACTTGCAGGTGCTATCCTCCTGAGATTTGCTATATGTGATTTCGATCGCATCACAACTTAAAATAACATAACTTGTGGAGTGCTAAAGGTAAGTCCTAAAAGTGAAAAGTGCAAAACTGGGGGTGGCTTAAAAGGTAAAACATAAAATGTGAAAAGTGTGGGCGCGCTAAAAGGTAAACGAAAAAGTATGAAAAATGTGAAATTTATAATTTGCGATGTGCGATGACGATGTCACATCACAACATCGCTAGGTTTCGGTGCGGGGCATAAAAGAAAAAACTTAAATCATATGAAGTGCGGTATGTAGGCAGTTAAGCAACAGTAAGTGTGAAATGGTGGAAAGGTAAGGAATAAGCATAAAAACAAAGGTTTACAGTGGTTTGGTAATGCAGCAAGATTGGTGGGTCCCACCGATATCGCATCGGTAGAAACTTAACATTCGGCGAGAAGCTTATGAGGTAACACTTAAAATTTGTGGGCTGCGAACTATGAGCAAAAGGTAAGTGATGTGATGGGTAAGAAATTAAATGCAAAGTATGGGCTCGGGTACTCTGTTTCTGATTTTGCGTGAAACGCCTTCGAATTTGAAACCTAATGTTCGTCCTTCCCTGTAAAAAAATCAATGTAAGTGTGGCTCTTTCCAATCTTTATTCATAGTGGTGGTTGGGAGTATTTCCAACACCGTTAGGATTACTACTTAGTCCTTGCTCAACTCTTAAGTTCTGCAGACTTGATGGAAACTTCTTGAAAGGAACTGTACCAATAGTTGTTGGTTCCTATCACTACAAGTGATTGATCTTCTGTCTTCAATCAGGAAGGACTTGATCTAATGGTTGAGGTTGATGGGTGTGCAGTTAGGGTAACTAACCCCTAGCCAAACGCCGCGCGCTTACCTCATTTAATTTGGCTTCTCAGGTTTTCTTTGCAAACCCTACTCTACTTTGACCACAATCTTACACTGGTTGATTTTTCCTAGTTCTTGCACCACTACCTTCAGGTGCAACCCTAAAGCTTTAACTCTTTTCTTTTACCTTCTACAGTTTCCTTCCTCCAAGCCATCTCTCTAAGGTAACTATTGTTGTATAGGATACTGAGACTAAACCTAAGTGCCAGAACCCTCTTTCAGTGTTTGGTCTTGCCTATCACCAAGAAACATTCATCATATCTTTGCGCTTACAGGTGAGTCCTTAATACTACGTGGACATATTATGTTTAGGTTATCTTGTTCAACATATTTTGTATTTACTATGATTTTGAGTTTTCTTATAGGCTTTCCTTTTTCTCTTATTCCTCCAGCTCATACTCCAACAACCATAAGGAATGGCCACCAGTCTCATATATGGCCATCAGTCTCATATCGGTGTTAAGGCCATCAGCCTAAGAGTGAAGTAGGTTCCTAAATTTAATGGAGTGATTTGGTCAATTTTCCAATGTTTCCTTGTAGGATAGTTTACCAAAAATTGACTTCTAGGCAGGGTTAGGTGTTTGTGAAGGAATTCGAAACACTTGATCTGTAGAAAATGTTTGATAAGTCTTCGAGGCTGGAATTCCCTTTGAGGCTTTTTATAAAAACTGAATTAAATTTTAATGCTATTGTTATTTTCTAAATATCCTCTTGCAGACTTTTTCTTCCTGCATGTATTTTGTAGCCAACTAAAGGTTGTGATAGTTACTCTAGTTAGGCATTTTCGTACCATCTTTGGATTTGAAACTTTTGTCAATTTTGTTCTCGAGTGGTTATTCTCTGTGCTATTAGTTTATAATGAAAATGGAAGTTTCTCATTGACATTGCATGGTAAAATATTATTTGTTGCAATTACTCTACCTTACTTTCCATTTTCTAATATTGTTGCTAGAGTTATTATAAATGATTCTATCTTGATTTCATAGTTATGGATTCACATTAAATCTGTATAGATTATTCTCTACTTACCTTTCATACTGACAAAAGTCTTATTCATATAATTTTCCTATAGCCAATGGGACGGGACTAACTTTGGTTTCCTACTAGAGTCCATTCTAAACTCCTCGGCTTCATGTATTATTAAAAAAAGACTGCATGCATACACCCTACAAACGAATTGTACTGTGTGGATTATTTAAGAAGTAATAAATAGTAATATTCCTTCAACAAGTAGTTCTGGTACTCGTTAAATCACACGATTATTCCATACATGGCAATTTTCTAGTTAGACCCTGTCTAACTATTCCATGTTTATAGGAAAGAAATATTATCCTACAGAATATTTTACCTTCTTATTAAGAAAGAGGAAATATAACCCTACAGAATACAATACAAAATATAGTACTTACATAAATCATAAACTCTTACTACAGCCAGTCTTCACAAAATTACTGAATCACAACACTATTGTTAATCCTATGTAAAAGATAAAGAAAGAGGAATAATACACATACCATGTTAATTTTCTAACAACAACACTTAAATAAAATTTAGCCCTATATATTTACTTATTTGTGTCAACCTTAACCCAAAAACCTCACGAAACGGTCCTCCCAACCACGAGATGGGAAATTATGTTAGCTTATCCCCTCTGAGCTCCTACTCCAGGATAATATGTACAATTCCTTCAAGCGTTAATCACTTTTGGCATCAAGGCTCCATCCAATCCGTTGACTCATTCTATTATGGAAACCTCCACTGGCCCAAGTCTAGCTCAGGAGTGTTCTTCTAGGTAGTGTCCTGCCAACTTACAGGCCATTCCTCTTAGTCCTTTTGGACTTCGAAAAGTAGAACCCTTTCCTCTATTGAGGTTCCTTTATCCTCCCATGTGGCCTCCTCTGGGCTAAAGTGCATCCGTTGCACCATAACCTAGTTGACCACTTGCTTCCGCAACATTGCTTTTCTCCAATCGAGGATACACAGAGCTTCTACCCAAACTTATCTGTCTCATTCAACCCACCAATCACCACAACATTTGTCAATTTAAATACTTCTCAATTTTTGACATGAAATTTTTGTCTTCAATTAAAATACCTCATTTACCTATGTGTTATGCCAACTAATTATGTGTCTGGGGTAATACACATATTTCTTTAATAAAGAAACATGAAAAACCTTATGACCCTTTACATGACTAGGAAGGGAAAGATGGTATGCTATTGGCCATATCCTTTCCAAAACCTGGAAAGATTTGCAATATCAGGATGCTAACTTAGCACACCCACCCCAGTGAAAGGTGCTCTTCCTGGGTTTGATTAGTACATATACATGATCCCCCACCTGGAAATATTAATGTGTAATTTTCATGCCCGCATACATATCTTGTCTATCTTGAGCAACTTTCAAGTTTTGAAGAACTATTTTCACCTCCCGTTCCATTTTCTTTAGCATGTTAGGTCCTAGTATCATATTTTCTTTAGAACCATTCCAGTTAGATAGTGTCCTGCACCTTCTGCCATATAAAATTTCAAAGGGACTCATATTTAAGGATTCATGGTAATTGTTGTTATATGTGAATTCGACTAGGTGCAGGTATTCTTCCCATTTAGTTGGTTGTTTCATTACATACATCTGTAACATGCCTTCTGACATTTGGTTTACCCGCTCCATTTTCCCATATGTTTGGGGATGGTAAGAAATACTAAATTGAATTCGAGTACCTAACCCAATGTAAAAAGTTTTCCATAAGGCCAATTTTGGCATACCATGCAACCACCATATTTCCTTCATAAAAATATTTTTGATGTCTATCATCTTGTGAGTAGATTTTACTGGAATGAAATGGGTGGTTTTTCTCAACTTCTCCACTACTACCATGATAGAGTTCTGATTTCTCTTAGATCTAGATAGTCTAGTTATAAAATCTAAGGTAATCATCTCTCATTTCCATTTAGGAATGGGAAGAGGGTTCAACAATCCTGTTGGATGTTGATGTTCAACTTTTACTTGTTGGCACTATAAAAAATTAGCTAGGTACTCTGCAATATCTTTTCGCATACCCGACAAAAAATAATCATTCTTCAATGCAGAGAAAAATTTATGGTATCTTGGATGGGCAACGTATGGGTTGCGATGATACTCGTCCAACAAAAGTTGTTTGACAGACCTCTGATTAGGAACATAAATTCTCCCTTTATAAGTCAGTTGATTTCTACTATTAACATTGTACTCATCTATTACACCCAAACTCTGTGATTGTCTAGTTTGTTGCCATAGAAATTCATACTTCGGGTCTTTACGAGCAGGTTTAGCGAGCGGTCCTCACACATTGAACTCAATATGATGGTATTACACCTCACAAATACATTGTACCTTCCTACTTAGAGCATCTGCTACTCAGTTTTACTTTCAATTCAAATGTATGAAATCAAAATCAAACTTGCTCAGAAATGCAGTTCACCTCGCTTGTTGTGCATTTAAGTTTGTTTCTTGAAGAAATTAGTTAAAGTACTGTGGTTGGTTAAGAGTACAAATTTCTTCCTTACTAAATAATGGCACCACACCTTCAAATCATGTGTTATAAGTTCCAAGTCATAGGACAAATATTTTTTTTCATGTTCCCTTAGCTTACGGGAATCGTAAGCCACATGAATCACAGTGTTTTTCCAAAAATATTTTAAGATGCAATATTTTATAATATTTATTTATATTTAAAATTAAAATTAAATATAAATGTAAACATAATTATGATGTAAGGCATTCCTCTTTGAAAACAACTCCCCTAGTTGTCACTGTGTACATCTATGCAACATTATATTGAATGTTAGACGATTGAATATTTGTGTGTCATCAAATTAGTAGTTAGAAAATAAATTTAATAGAGATTAACAGTTACGGAAAAAACTACTTACATCCATTCCTTTCAGATCTATGAAACCGACTTTCCTAAAAACTAAAATAAGACATTCATCCTTCTTTATTTATTTTCTCTTTGTTATATTTCCACTTCAGATTTAATTTAAGATTGAAGTTTTTCTAGATATTTATATGAATTAACTTCCTCTAAGTTGTTTTCATAAACAAAATTAGTGTAAATCATCTTTTTTATTTGATTATATAGCCTTTGTTTTGTTATATTTTGTTGGCATGCATAAGCTAGAAGTGATTTTTTTGAGAATTCCTATTTGATTAGAGGTGGTGGGAGGGGTTTCTATACAAATACAATTAATTTTAAGGTTGATACCATAACATGAAGCATTGATGTAGTGTCTCTCTTATCTCATGAAGTAACTAAGAATTTTCCAAGGTTTCTCTTATTATACATGTCTAACAATAAACATTGATGAGATAAAGGTTGTGATAATTATATTTTAAAATATCATTTACACTATCTTTATGTATGAGATTATCAATGTATAGGAACTTAATCCATACAAATATCTTACTTTGACCTTCATCACAATATTCATTGCAGCTCTATAATTGAGAAACAATTAATAAAGTATGGAAAGCCTCTTTGGTCTTGACAACGATTATAAATAAGTGCTACATTGTAGCTTAGGCCCTACCACCTAAGTTAGAAATTATGCTCTTAGAAACATTACATATAAAATGGTTGTGACCAAATTAACTAGAAACATTTCATGGGTCAAGAATAATTTGGGACAGAAAATGAGCTTGAGCTGTAAATGATAGGAATTTGGTAGTGTTAGGGAAAATGGATGTTAGAGGAAGGGTGGAAATTTTCCACTTAAGTTTTAAATTATTTCCTTAATAAAATTTCATATAAGATGGTTGTATCAAAATTAACATAAAATTATTTAATAGGTATGCAAGCTTGAGTTGTAACTTGCAAGAATTTTGCATAGTTAGGGGAAATATATATCATAAAAGACTTGAAATATGAAATGGGTACATGTTGAATTTATGTGTAGGTACATGATCAAATTATATGGAGGTAGAATGTAAAAGACTAGAAGCTTTTGATCAAGAGAGACGGAAATGACTAAGAAATGATTATTAGAGGAGAAAGAAATATGCACCAAACCTATGTGGAAGGAAACAATATCAAACATCAAATGTACACCTTCGTAGCGTTTTTTCAGTTTTTTCGGAATAGATTCTGTTGTCTTAGGCATAAAAATCCTTTTGCGCTTATTTATAGGCCCCTTCTCAGTCAAATACATATCCAAGCCTTGCAGAATATCATGATGAATAAAGGAAAGCTTGTGGATGATACCATTAGAGTTCATCATGGCATTTATAAATAGCGAATTAAATTTGTTATGTTAGATAAAATAATAAGTTAATCAGTGCTCGACAAAAGATACACTTCTCTCCTCTTAAACAATGTAAAATTGTTATGTCAGTGACTAGCTTTATCGATATATCTATTTTGTAGATCTGCTTTAAACTAGTTCATCGAACGGTAGATTTTGAATTTTTCATTTTTGAAAAAGAGCTTTGAATATAAAACCTCCTCTAGCACAAAAACTAGTCCAAATTGTCAAAAGTAGTTCATCCAATGGGAAATTTTGAATTTTTCATTTTCAAAAAAAAAAAAATTTGAATATAAACATCCTCTATCACAAACTAGTTCAAATGCCCGGAAGAAGTTAACCAAGGACAAGCAAAGGCAAATCAAATCACATTAAGAGCAAGTGGTAAAAGACTATAAGATTTTTGATAAAAGGAGGCAGTGCAATATTGAAAAAGAGCACCACTCTTATTAAGTATTTTCCCTACCTATAATAAATCCCCTATATAATATGATGAATTTTGATATATAACTTTTAACCTTTACCTTTAATTTTATTTCTCTTATCCTTATTATTATTATAATAAGGATTACACAATAATAAATATATTTAAATATATTTGTATTATCTTTATTATTATTATTATAAGAATTACGAAATAATAAATATTTTTAAAGGTTAAAAGTCATTACAATAAAATTTATCATATTACTTTAAAAAAAAATTGAATATCTGTAAAAAAAAAAAATAACAAATTCACAATTATTCCTCCAATCATTTTGTTAAAAATTTCTCCCAAAAATATATAATATATTCCTACCAAAATAAATATAATTAAACTTATATTTTAACTTTGTTTAATTTATTATATAACTTATAAAAATTATAAAATATCTTCATATTCATTTATAATTATTTTTAAATTCACAACAAAAAAAGATTACAGTAATTTTTCTCAATAACCTAAAAAATAAATCCATTCAACTTTTATAATTTCACTTTATTATATAATCTGTATATGTAAATCCATTTAACTTTTGTAATTTCACTTTATTTTATAATTTAATAAAATATATGAAATATATTTATATCCATTCCATAAAATATTAGTTCATAACCAAAATAGAAATATGGAAATGCTAGATAATCACTTCGCAAACACACGATTGGGAAAATGATACCGAACAAATGAAAACGTACTTCATAAAGCGTATACTATGAAAGATGGATATGTCCGGAAGCGCAGGAACATAAAATTATATTTTTGTACGGTTTGAATTTTATTTAGACGTAGTTTAATGAGGCTTCAAATGTGTTTATGAAATAATGGAAATTTTGGTATGAAATTTTGGGTGTTCATAAAATAATGGAAATTCTGGTTGTATTTGAGCACTTTCACTTTTGTTGCCGGGAGAGAATCCAAAGATTTTGAGATATATCATCTCTAGTATAGTTGAATTTATGAAGAGGTTTTGATGGAAAATATGTGGAAAAGACTCCATTAATGTCGAAATAATTAGCCTGCAAGATGGTTATGGTGGGATCTACGAAAGATATGTTGTTCATACTTGTGTTGAGCCTCGTTCCGTTGGGGCCTTTACAGGTGTTTCTAGTTTCACATGGAAGTAAACCCAGTCCAACTGTTGAGATGAACCTTTTTTCCACAATTTGTGGAACGTCGACTGGGTGCTCTACTGAAGCGAGGCTTCGAATTGCTTTGCTAAATTTAGTGACAGTCATAGTGTCATTGTAGGATGGAAGGTTAAGAAAAATGGGTCGTGTAGAATTTTGACGGCCAATGTACTCTATAAGGGCAGTAGTTGTAGTGTTATCGAAAGTCCCTGCTACCTGATCATTATATGCTCGAGCGGCCATATAGTATTTGCGCACAGGCTGGTCGGCGGTGACAAGAGCATCTGTAGTCTGACCAACAGCAACGACGATTACATCTATCTTGTATGGCTTGGTGTAGGAAGCATCCACGGCTACAACTGTAAATTTGTGTCTTTCTATCTTGAAAAAGTGTCCACTATTGAGTGCCACATTCACGATTCGCAAAAGATACATTTCTCCTCATTTTACAGGGAGCCGAAATGTTTCTGCATCAACAATACTTCAATCAGTATCTCTACCATTTTTTCATAAGACCCATTTCTCTAAGTTGAATACCTGATCTGTGAAAGGAAAAATTCAATACCAGATCTAGGGTAGGGATAGAGATCGCCTAGCTGTCCATTTATGGTGAAGGCATCAAACAAATTGGGCGTACCACCTTTACGAATTGCTTCATTACGGGCAATGGGATATTTGTTCCACCATTCTCTTGATCAATAACATCATCCCTTTTAATTAGTACTAACCATTAAAATTCATTAGATGTGCCAACATTTGTGTATTAAATCCCATGCAATCTCATCACCTATTGTAATTGGAATTTCTGCATGGGGTTTAGGAAAAAGATATAAGCTTCCTCTCTTAGGAAGAATCACTAAATATTCATACATTGTAGTGTTGGATTTTTGATAATTCCTTAACAGTCAAGAGGAACAAAATGTCCTCTGTCAACACAGAGATAACAATAAAAAAATGTGCACAGAGATAGATCAAAACACTCCATTTCATTAAAACACTAGATTGTTACAAAATAAAACTTTCCCTCAGAACTGCGGTTCTTGATTACAAAAAAAATGCTTCTCTGCTGCTATAAAACACAACTTTTTCTTTGGCATATGCTGCTACACACACAACTTCCTCACACTCTGTTTTCTGCTCTCGGCATACACAGTCACTTCCTTACACTTGCCTATTCTATTCGCAACATCCTACACACTATCATCTATTACATATATATTGTAAACATTCATGTTTACAATAAATATGTTGAAACATTTAAACCTAAGTTTAAAAATTATGAAATAAATCTTATCGCGGCGCAATGTGAAACTATATTAAAACAATAACCAAAGTCTTAACCCTTTTAAATCATTTCGCAAAACATTTCGATATCATGCAATGGGTTATCGCCTCGATCAACCCATCGTCCGACTATGAATAGAAACTATGCGATAAGCCGCTATTGGTCGACGGTGGATGAGATAGCGGAGGTAGGCCATCCCTTATCACGTAATTTCGAAGTTGTGGTGATGTATGCACCGGATGGTGCGATAAAAATTTGATTGGCTGACGATGGTTGATGTGGTATGGTGGGGACGCACCTTATCGCGTAGGTTGGATACGGATGACGCAACCATCAAAGGTTGTGATAGAATTTGATTGGTCAATAGCTGGGGTGACGTGGACCTGGCAGGATTCACATAAATGACGTGGGGTATTTAAATTCAAAACGAAGCGCGTGGTTTGATAATGGTTGGTGGATGGTGATTAAGGCGGGTAGCTGTAAGAGTTAAATGGCGGGGTTGCGTGGTTTTAAACCACAATTTTCTCTTCAGAAAAGGGCTATGGCCTTTATAATCAAAAATTTAGTTTTGCAGGAATTTAAACACAAAATTGAATGCACGGTGGAGTGTCAAACAAAAAAACAAACTTATGCTTCTGTTGTCCTTCAGTTTCCCATCAACAATTGAATTTTTTTCCTCCTTCTGCTTAGGCTACAGTTGGGGTTATCTCAAACATTCCCCCTTAATCACAATTGCTTCTTTCATGCAATCCCAGGAATTTCTTGAGATAATTAAAACTTTTCTACCCCAATGGTTTTGTTAAGATATCAAAAAACTGCTCTTCTGTTCTGCAGTGTTGCAAAAAAAATTCTCCATTTTTCACTAATTCTCTGATGTAGTGATACTTTGCATCAATGTGTTTTTTTCTTTTATGAAACATTGAATTCTTTTATAAAGTTATTGCTGAGCTATTATCACAATATATTGTTGGGCCTTTTACCTGTTCATGACACAAATCTCTTAACATTTTCCTCATCCATACTGCTTGACATGCTGCTGCTGTAGCTGCCACATACTCTACCTCTGCTATTGATAAAGCCACAATTGGTTGTTTCTTAGAAGCCCATGAGATGGCTCATAATCCCATATGGAAAACATATCCAGAGGTCATTTTCCTGTCATCTATACTTCCAGCATAATCATTGTTAGTATATCCAATTAATTCAAATTTTTTTGAAGAGGTGTATAAAATACCATACCTCTTTGTTCCTTTCACATACCTCAGAATTCTCTTTGTTACTTTCCAATGTGCCTCCATTGGCATTTCCATGAATCTGGGAATTAAAATCATAGCATGCATAATATCTGGTCTAGTTTCAGTCAAATACATGAGGCTGCCAACTATGTTCTTATATAAACTTGGATCAAAATCCTTGTTGTTGTCTTCTTTGCTTAACTTCAATCCCATCACTATAGGAGTAATTGTTGCTTTGCAATCCTGCATGTTAAATCTTTCCAAAACTTCTTTCACATACTTTGCTTGAGAAATAAATATTTTATTTTCATTTTTCTCTACTTCTATTCCTAAGAAGTATCTCCGCAATCCTATATCAGTCATCTCAAATTCTTCTTTCATGATTGTTTTAAAATTCTCAATGAGGTAAGTATCATTACCTGTGAATATCACATCATCAACATAAAAACCAACAATGAGCATCTTACCATTTTTTTCTTTGATGTATAATGTGGGTTCTCCTTCACATTTCCCAAACCCATTTTCCAGTAGATAGGCATCTATTCTACTGTACCATGCTCTTGGTGCTTGTTTCAGCCCATACAGAGCTTTCTTCAATTTGCATACCTTGTGCTCTTGGCCTTCTTTCTCATAGCCCAGAGATTTTTCAACATATGCCTCTTCCATTAATACTCCATTCAGGGATGTTGATTTCACATCCATTTGGTAAACTTTCCACTTATGTTGTGTTTCTATGGACAACACTACTCTTATTGTTTCCATTCTTGGAATTGGTGCAAAAGTTTCTTCATAGTCTCTTCCTTATTGTTGCTTGTAGCCTTTGATAACAAGTATGGCCTTGTTCCTTTCAATTTTACCTTTAGCATTGCTTTTGGTTCTATAAACCCATTTCAATCCAATTACTTCTTTTCCTTTTGGGAGATCAACTAGTTCCCATGTCTTATTTTTCTCTATTTCATTTATTTCTTCATCCATAACATCTATTCATTTCATATATTTTACAGCTTTTTCAAAATGAATAGGATCTTCTATATGAAAGTACAATGCAAATAAAGAGTTCATACCTTCATTATTTTCCTCTTTCTCATATATTTCATTCAGACTTCTGAATCTGGTTCCTCTTTCACTTGTTGAACTAGTGCTTGTCGAAGCCCTCATATCTTCTCCTTGTGATGTGCTTGGAGAAGCATTTTCATCACTTCTCAAGGGTGTTCTCATACCTGCTTGTGGTGTCCCTTGTTGTCCTTGTGTTGGTGGAGGTGGTGCTACTAATGAGGAATGTCTTTGAGCCATTTCTTCCTCATCATCCTCATGAGACAAACAGGTTTTTACATTCACTATTTTCTCAATGCTTCCATCCCAAGCTTCTTCCTCAATAAACTGTACATCTCTTCTTATCATAAACTTCTTGGTGGATGGGTTATACAGTCTCTATGCCTTTGATTCTTCACTGTATTCTACAAATATGCACTTCTCCCCCTTACTATCCAACTTCTTCCTTAGCTGATCTGGAATGTGTGCATAAGCCACAAAACCAAATATTCTCATGTGGGTGACAAACTGTTGTATGCCACTCCATGTTTTTTTCGGAACTCTGTTCATAACACTCTTTGTTGGGCATCTATTCAAGATGTATGCTACATAATGTATAGCTTTAGCCCAATATTCATTTGGAAAATGTTTTTCCTTCAACATGCTTCGTACCATATCCATGATGGTCCTTTTTTTGCTTTCAACAACTCCATTTTGCTGTGGTGTATATCTTGCTGTAAATTTCTTATGAATTCCATTTTCTCTGCAAAAACACAGAAATTCTTTGGAGATATATTCTCCTCCTCTATCAGTCCTTAAGACTTTTATGTGTTGCCCACTTTGATTCTCAACAAAAGCTTTAAAGTGGTATAACTTTTCAAATACTTCACTCTTCAACTTCAAGAAATATACACATGTTTTTCTTGTGTAATCATCAATAAAGGTCAGCATATAATGGTTTCCTGCTAATGATGGTGTTTTCATTGGTCCACACAAATTAGAATGGACTATTTCTAAAGGTGACTTTTCCCTTATGCTCTTACCCAATGGAACGCTTTCTCTGTGTTGTTTTCCAAAGATGCAGCCTTCACATAGGTTGTTTGACTTTTCAATCAATGGTAATCCCTTTAGCATTCCTTTTCTGTGCAACAAATTCAAACCTCCAAAGTCGAGATGTCCAAATATCAAGTGCCATAACCAGTTTTCATCTTTTGTTTCTCTTTGGAATGTCTCTTATGTCACTGCTGCCATTGCAGCTCCTTTCTTCAAATCCGCTCTCATTTTGAGAGAAAACATTATGTTTCTTGTCATTTTCACTTGTGCAATCCTTTGTTTTATTGGTGGTATGTCCATGATGGTACATACATCATCTTCAAATAATACATTGTAGCATTTCTGAATGAGTTGTCTAATGTTAAAAATGTTACACTTCATACCAGGTACATAGTATACATCTGATGTGGTTTTCTTTTCTCCTTTATTTGTTAGAACACTCACTCTGCCTTTTCCCATGACAGAGACTTCACTATCTGTCCCCAATTTTACTTGAGACTTTACATTTTCATCTAATATGGAAAACATAGAAATGTTTCTATTCATATGGTTGCTACATCCTGAATCTAGAAACCATATATATTCACTCTTTTCTTCAGCCATATTACACGCTAAAAAAAAATTCTCTTGACTCAGAGTTTCCTTAGTAAATTTTTCACTAGGGCTATTACCCATGTCACTCTGTTTCTTTCTTCATTCATTGGCATAGTGCCCATACTTCTTGTAGTAATGACATTGGACTTGGGATTTATCATACATTTGTCCATGTGCTTGATTTTTTCCACCTTATTGGCTACTGCCTTGGCTTTGATTCTGATTTTGGTTGCTGCCCCTTCCATTTGTACTTACAATGTTGTTTCTTCCTCCGTTTTGGCTTCTGCCTCTTCCTTTTCCACTGTGGTTTTATTTTCCTTGACCTCTTAATCTTCCAATGGACATTTGGGTCTTGAAGGCATGCTCCAAAGATGTGTTTGTTGCTCTACTCAATCTTTGTTGATGTGTCATCAATGATGCATGAAGCTCATCAATAGTAAACATTGAGAGATCCATTGTTTCTTCAATGGTTGTTACTATCACATCAAATCTTGAAGGTAAGCTCCTCAATACTTTCTCCACTATTCTTATTTATTCTATTGTCTCTCCATGAGATCTCATTTGGGTAACCAACCCAATCAACAATGTGAAAAATAAATCTATTATATCATATTATTTCATGGAAATAACTTCAAAATATCTTCTCGTTAATTGAAGCTTTGTTTTCTTTACCTTCTCCATTCCTTGATAGGTTGTCTAGAGGGTATCCCATGCATCCTTGGACTTCCTTGCTGCTGAAATTCTTGGAAATTTGCTTTCATGCACTTTCTGATAAAGATAAAAGAGGGATTTTGAGTCCTTCTTCATATTACTCTTCAGCAAATCTTTCTCTGTCGGTGTAAAAGCAATAAATGTTTTTTCATCTACTGATTTTTCTAAACCATCTTCAACTAGCTCCCATAAATCTTGAGATGCAAACAAGGCTCTCATTTTGATTGTCCAATAGTCATAGTTCTTCCTATTGAACTATGGGAGTTGATTATTTCCCATACTCGTGCTTGTGTTGGCTCGTGCCATAGCTAGCCTTACAAAACTATGCTAAACTTGACTGTGTTTTTAAACAAACTTTCTCACTGCTGAAGAGATAACCTCTGTCTCTAAAAAGGCTTCCTTTTATAGTTCTCTGGACTATATTCTTTAAAGCAAACAACTCTGTTTTTGATAAATACCTGGCTTGGTGAACTTTCACACTACTGGTCAAAAAGCTTCAACAAACTTCTTCTTCCTTTAGCTTTTTCAGCAAATGCTGAAAGCCTGGACTAGCTCCGATACCATGTTGGAATTTCTGATAATTCCTAATAGTTAATCAGGAACAGAATGTCCTCTGTCAACACAGAGATAATAATAAAATAATGTGCACAAAGATGGAGCAAAACACTTTATTTCATTAAAAAAATTGGATTGTTACAAACTAAAGCTTTCCCTCAGAACTTCTACTCTGGATTACAAAAAAATGCTTCTTTGCTGCTACAAAACACAACTTTTTCTCTGGCATACACTACTGCACACACAACTTCCACACACTCTGTTTTCTGCTCTCGGTATACATAATCACTTCCTTACACTTTCCTATTCTATTCACAGCATCCTACACATTGTTGTCTATATATATATATATATATATATATATATATATATATATATGTTGAAACATTTAAACCTAAGTTTAAAAATTGTGAAATAAATCTTATTGGAGTGCAATGTGAAAATATATTAAAACAGTGACCAAAGTTTTAACCCTTTTAAATCATTTTGCAAAACATTTCAATATCATGCGACGGGTTAACGCATCGATCAACCCATCGCTCGACTATGCATAGAAACTATGAAATAAGCCACTATTGGCCGACGGTGGATGAGCTAGCAGAGGTAGGCCATCCATTATCGCACAGTTTCGAAGGTGTGGTGATGTATGCACCGGATGGTGCAATACAAATTTGATTGGCCGATGATGGTTGACGTGGTATCTTGGGGACACACCTTATCATGTAGGTTGGAGATGGATGACGCAACCATTGGAGGTTGTAATAGGATTTGAATTTTCGATAGTTGGGGTGATGTGGATCTGGCGGGCTCCACATAAATGACGTGGGGTATTTAAATTCAAAACAAAGCATGGGGTTTTATAATGGTTGGTGGATGGCGATTATGGCGGGTAGGTGTAAGCGTTAAATGGCGGGGTTGCGTGGTTTTAAACCATGATTTTATCTTCAGAAAAGAGCTACGACCTTTATAATAAAAAATTTGGTTTTTCACGGATTTAAAGACAGAATTGAATACACGGTGGAGTGTCAAACAAAACAAGAAATTTTTGCTTCTATTGTCCTTCGGTTTCCCATCAACAATTGAAGTTTTTTCCTCCTTCTGCTCAGGTTGCAGTTGGGGTTATCTCCAACATGTAGCTTAGAGCCATGACACATGAGAATGCAACAATAGGGTTCCTTCTTGTCCAGTAATGATGAATCTCTGTGTATAACGTCCACCTGGTTGAATGGGACATTGTGTAATATATGCAGGTCTGTCGGCCCACCCTATATGCAACTGCTTAACTCCATGCCTAACATATTTAACCATGAGTTTTACCATCAAAAATATCTATATTATCATCGATTATATTTATAATAAAAACAACCAATGTAACTCTGTCTGAGACATTAATGATGCATTGTTTTTGGAATGGCTTTACCACACATTACTAAGTATTATTATCAAGTATTCAAGTAATGTAAAGTATATCTCTTTTCTTATTTATCATGTTTTATTTGAATTTTTGATGATGGGTGATGAGACCACCCAAAACATATGGCATGATTAAATTTGCACACAAAATATATATATATATATATATATATATATATGGTGTTATCACCCATCATTACGGATTCAAGTTAAGTATATCTCTTTTCTAATTTATTATTCTTTACCTGAGTCTTTAATGATGAGTAGTGAGATTAATAATGGGTGGTGAGATTATAGTTACCAAATAATAAGTGGTGAGATTAAATATGGGTGGTGAGATTATAGTTACCAAATAAGTTCCAATTTGAAAAAAAAAATGGAAATTAGATAATTCGATTAGTATTGGAAATTAGATAATTCGACTAGGTCCATGGTAGCTAATGGCCTAACACGCAATTGGTAGTTTGTATGGTAAGCGAAGTGTCTTCTAAACACAAAATTGTTGGGGGCGAAGGTGGCAGATAGGAAGTGGAAATGTACGAAATAAAAACTAAATTACTAAGGGAAATTTCCTAGTTTTAAATTTCAGTTTCTTTTTCCTAGTTTTAAATTTCAGTTTCTTTGATGCTTTTAAAAAAGTTGAGTTAATGATTTGACCTTAAACCTTGAAATTTATAGAATGTGATTAAAGTTTTTTATTTTTTAAATATTTTTATATTAGGATTGAATATTTAGTTTTTAAATATGTATTAATTGAAAAGGATTTTAAATAATATTAAAAATTTTAAGGATTTTAAATAACATTAGAAATTTGAAAGATTTATTTTTCAGTTCCCATTATTTAATTTTTAGAATATATATTAAATATAAAAGGATTTTATATAAGACATTTATGAGGGATATAGTTTTGAGAAGCAAAGAGATTTTGGAGATAACTCATAAATGTGATTGTGTTTTTGTCTAGTGAATTGCAGTTTTAAAATTGTTATCAAAATTACTAATAATTATTTAAATTTTAAAATGAATGGGAAGAATATGAGTAGAAAAAGGTTGAATGGGAATAATATGAATAAAAAAAGGTATTGTTGTTAGATTATATATATATATATATATATATATATATATATATATATAAGTTGTATATTGTCAAATTTTTTCCAAATTGAAAGTTTTCCATACGAATTTTTATCTTATCTTACTAAATTGGGATTCTCATTAGGATTTCATAACTATGGGAATCTGGACTTGAATTAGGATTCTGTAACTATGGGTGAGACCACTCAAAACTTAGGACATCAAAAAAACCTATGACATCAGTAAACTTGCACATAATATATATCCAAAAACTTATATCAAATGGTCTTACCACTCACCATCAAAGATCCAAGTGAAGTATATCTCTTTTCCAATTTATCATGCTTTACTAGAGAAATTAATGATGAGTGGTAAGACCAGTCAAAACCTACAGCATCAATAAACTCTCACACAACATATATTCAAAAACTTATATCAACATGGTCTTACCACCCGTCATCATCAGGGATTTAGGTTTCAGATTTGTCAAACTTTGCTTGAGTTCTGGATGATGAGTAGCAAGAACACTCAAAACGTAAGATATCAGTAAACTAGCACATAAATTTATATCAACAAAACTACGGACTATATACCCTCACAAATAGACCCTAAGGCTATCACAGATCCTCGGTAGAGACATACTAGTGAAGAGTAGCATTGTACTGGGCTCTGTTATATTTTTTGACAATAATAGTGTCACCATCATGTACATAAATCGTTGGACCCAGTAGCTACGCATTGGCTGTGACAATTTTATAATTCTTGCATAGCCTGGTAATTATTTTCTGTTCAATCTATGCAGGAATTTAAAGCATCAAATATTGTAGACATCTGCTACTTATTATTCCATTTTTATGGGTGCACAGAAATAAAAATTCGAAGTAAAGAGTAAGAAAACTTATAATGAAGGTATAATGGTGGATTTCTGCATTTATGATAGCAGCCAAATAAGCAACAAATGTTAAAATAAAAACAAGCCCAGCTGAAGATACACGTGCTGATAGAAATGACATTGTTGCAGGAACTAATGTCCTATAAACAAAGATGTTGCTACGTTTGCAAATATTGGAAAAAAGTATCTAACAAATATCATGATTTTTCATTGAATGTTATTTCCCTGCTAATGCGATATCGGCAGGACCCACCACCAACCTTACCACATTTGTAAGCCCGTGAAATCCTTTGCATTCCACCATTTCCTTTGTTTTATGCACTACGCACTTATCACGCATTTTTGTGTCGTTGCCCGCACTTCGCAAACTTTATGGTTTAACTTTTAAGCCCACAACGAAACTTATATTTCCACCGATGCGATCTGATAGGACCCACCATATACTTTGCCACATTACGGCATAAACATTTTTTTGCCTTATTTCCTTACCTTGTATGCATTTCACATTTCCCACGGCTTACCGCCCACAACCCAAACTTCACAAGTTATAAGTTTTAACTTAAATCCGACCGGAAGTTGTTTTGTTTAGTTTGTGATGTGGTCACAAAGGGGCACATGTCAAGTTGAGGAGGTTAGCACAAAGCGCACATCGCAAAGCTCAAGAGTTAATGGATAAGCACCCACAAGTTAAGATGTTTACATTGCGATGCGATGTGCCACGTCACATCGCATATTGCAAGACTTAAGTTTTTTTCTGTGTTTGCGCCAGTTAAATGTTATAATCACCGATAAGCGATTTTCAATGGAGGCGACGGACGTAATGTGTTTTCCGAAGTGGAACCCATAATATTTGAGTTCCGCTATAATGTGTTTTGAACGTGTTTTGTACGTTGTTTCGTGTATAAACAACAAATTAGAACGGAAGAATGATTTTGTCGTTGAATGTCCGATCCAACATTAAATTGCTTTAAATGTTCAGGCTTCGGCCATTTTTGTATAAACCAGTGTAATTTCTTTATGTTTTTCGTAAAGGAATGAATCAAATTTCAAAGAAGAGTTGAATAAATTTGAAAGTATTCCTCTCCTATGTTTTACGTTGTCCGTCTGTAAATTGTTTGACTATTATTTCAGCAATATTTAGCATTATATATGTTGTGGGGTAACACATCCCTCTATGTTTTGTTTATTCAAGAATTCCAACATGGTATCAGAGCAGGTCTAGGCTCTCAGTGAAAGAAGCAGTCTTTACTGAAGAAGTTGTAAGATTGTTTGTAGAAGCGGAAGTCTCCAGTAGCGAGAAGGATTTTACAACAATGATAAAGTTTGTGTTTACACAGTCAATATGGCAGCAACAGGAAAAAGCTTGACAAATCCCCAACTACCATAGTTCAATGGGAATAATTATGATTATTGGGCTATTACAATGAATGCCTTGTTCTCCTCACAATATTTTATAGCTGGTGGATCATGGTTTCCAAGAACCAGCAGATGCAACATCATATAATTCTTTGACACAAGCACAAAGAGATTTTTTGAGAGAAAATAAGAAGAAGGACTCCAAAGCCCTCTTATATATTTTTCAATTAGTACTTGAGAGTATTTTTCCAAGGATTGCAGCAGCAACAAAGTCTAAGGAGGCATGTAATACCCTCCATAAAATTTATCAAGGCATGACAAAGATAAAGACAACAAAACTTCAAATGCGAAGAAGAGATTTTGAAAACATTTGTATGAAAGAGTCTAATAACATAGACTCATTCTTCACACATGTGATTAGGTTGGTTACCCAGATAAGGTCTCATGGAGTGACACTTGAAGAAAGGAGAATAGTGGAGAAAGTCTCAAGAAGTCTACCATCAAGGTTTGATGCCATAGTAGTGGCCATAGAAGAGACAAAGGACCTCTCACAGTTTTCAGTGGATGAACTCTATGCATCATTGATGTCTCATGAGCACAGACTGAATAGAGTAACAAACTCTTCATTGGAGCATGCATTCAAGACACAAAATGTATTTTGGTCAAGGTATAGGTTGAGGAAGATCAAACTACCGAGGAAGAGGAAGAAGCCCACACAACAGTGGAAGAAGCAACCCTGCAAGCATAAGTGGAAGGGGTAGCCATCAGAATCCAAGCCAAGGCTAAAGCCAGAATCAAGCACAAAATCAAGCACAAAGACGGAGGTATGATAAATCTCAAGTCCAATGTCATTATTGAAAAATGATATGGGTAGTAAACCTAGTGTAAATTTTACGAAAGAAAATAAGAACCAAGGAAATGCCCTTTTAACTTGTAATGTAGCACAAGAAAAAAAAGAATATGTATGGTTCTTAGATTCAGGGTGTAGTAACCATATGACTAGAAACATAGCAATGTTTCCCAATCTAGATGAGAGTGTATAATCTAAAGTGACAACGGGGACTGATAGCAAGGTCTCTGTCATGGGGAAAGGAAAATTGAACATACTGACAAAGAAGGGAGAGAGGAAGTTTGTGCCAGATGTCTATTATGTACCTGGATTGAAATGTAACCTTCTAAGCATTGGACAACTCGTTCATAAGAGCTACAATGTTTTTTTCTTAAATTATTTGTGTACAATCATGGATATACCTACAAGTAGACAGGTCATTGCAAAAGTGCATATGACAAGCAATAGAATGTTTCCTCTCAAGATCAGATCACACTAGAAGGAAGGAGGTGTTGTAGCAGCTGTCACACAAGAAGTATTTCAAGAAGAAGTGAAAGATGAGATCTGGTTATGGCATTTGAGATTTGGACATATCAATTTCATAGGTTTGAACTTATTGCATAGAAAATGCATACTAAAGGGATTACCACTCATAGATAAACCAGACAGCCTATGTGAAGGCTGCATCTTTGGAAAACAACATAGAGAATCATTTCCAATAGGAAAGAGAATAAGGGCAAAGGCACCTTTAGAGATTTTCCACTCATATTTATGTGGACCAATGCAAATTCCATCATTACTTGGTAGTCATTATGTTTTGACATTTATAGGTGATTACACAAGGAAGACATGGGTCTATTTCCTAAAACAGAAAAGTGAAGTGTTTGAAAAATTCAACCACTTCAAAGCTCTTGTCAAGAAACAAAGTGGACACTACATAAAAGTGTTGAGAACTGATAGAGGTGGAGAGTATATCTCAAAATACTTACTACATTTATGCAGGGAGCATGGGATTCACAAGCACTTTACCACAAGGTATGCACCTCAGCAAAATGGTGTAGCAGAAAGAAAGAATAGAACCATCATGGACATGGTAAGAATTATGTTGAAGGAAAAACATTTGCCAAATGAGTATTGGGCAGAAGCTGTAAATTGTGCAACTTACTTTTTAAATAGGTGTCCAACCAAAGCTATTATGAACAGAGTTCCAAAAGAAGCATGTAGTGGAATAAAGCAAGTTGTTACTCACATGAGAGTGTTTGGATGTGTGGCATATGCACATGTCCCAGATCAGTTAAGGAAGAATTTGGACAACAAGGGGGACAAGTGTATATTTATTGGATACACTGATGAATCCAAGGCCTACAAGCTCTATAATCCATCAACCATGAAGGTAATAATCAGAAGAGATGTTCAGTTCATAGAATAAGAAGCTTGGGATGGAATTTTAATGAATATAGTGAATGTAAAGACATATATTTCACATGAAGACAAAGAGGAATTGATTGTAGAAAATAATTTCTTAATGGCGTCTCCTCCTCCACCTACCCAAGCTCAACAGAGCACACCACAAGTAGGCAATAGAGAAGCATTGAGAAACCAAGAAAGTGCTTTTCCAAGCACACCACAGGGATCAACAACTCCCTCGATTTCAAGAGAAACTCCAAGCACATCTTCAACAAATAAAAGAAGACCAAAACTCAGAAATTTAAGTGATATTTATCGGTAAGAAGAAGCTAATAATAATGTTGGTTTGAATTGTTTATTTTCTTTATTTTTTCATGTTTATGACCCAATCCATTTTGAAGATGCAGTAAAAGAAGATAAGCGGATTGAAGCAACGAATGAAGTGATAGGAGCAATAGAAAATAATGACACGTTGGAGTTAGTGGACCTCCCACAAGGAAAAGAAGTTATTGGAGTAAAATGGGTCTATAAGACCAACAACGACATTGAAGGTAAGATAGAAAGGCACAAAGCAAGGATAGTTGTCAAAGGCTACAAGCAGCAGTAAGGTAGAGACTATGAGGAGACCTTTGCACCAGCTCCAAGGATGGAGACAGTGCGGACGGTGTTGGCTATAGCAACACAACAAAAGTAGAAAGTTTATCAAATGGATGTGAATTCATCATTCTTGAATGGAGTGTTGAAAGAGGAGGTATATGTTGAAGAACCTCCTGGCTATGAAATAGAAGGCCAAAGACACAAAGTGTGTAAGTTGAAGAAAACTCTTTATGGGTTGAATTAAGCACCAAGAGCATGGTACAACAGGATTGATGCTTACTTGATAGATAATGGGTTTGACAAGTGTGACGATAAACCCACACTTGCCAGGGACAAGTGTATATAGATTATTTGATTTTCACAGGAAATGATGTTTCTCTCATTGCCGATTTTAAAGCAGTCATGAAGAGTGAATTTGAAATGACTGACTTGGGTTTGCTGAGATATTTTTTGGGCATAGAAGTAAAGCAAACATAAAAGTGGATTTTTATCTCCCAAGCAAAGTATGTTGAAGAAGTGTTAAAGAGGTTCAATATGTAGAACAAAAAGCCATCATCAACTCCAACTATCATGGGGTTGAAATTGAGTAAGGAATATTGCAGCAAGAATGTCGATCCGACATCGTACAAGAGCATGGTTGGCATTCTAATGTATTTAACTGTAGCTAGGCCTGATATAATGGATGCAGTAAGTTTGATATCCAAATTCATGGAGGCACCCAAGGAGACACATTGGCAAGTAGGCAAGAGAATATTGAGGTATGTCAATGGAACAAAGGAGTATGGTGTTCTATACTCCACATCTAATAATTTTAAGATGATTGGCTACACTGACAATGATTGGGTTGTAAGTGTAGATGACAGAAAGAGCACATAAGGGTATGTCTTTCATTTGGGATCGGGAGCCATTTCATGGGCTTCCAAGAAGCAGCCAATAGTTTCATTATCAACAACAGAAGATGAATATGTTGCAGCAACAGTAGCAGCCTGTCAAGTAGTTTGGATGAGAAGGATGCTGAGGGATTTATGCCATGAACAAGACAAAGGAACCACAATATTTTGTGATAACAACTCAGCAATTGCATTATCAAAGAATTATGTTTTCCACAAGAGAATAAAGCATATTGATGCCAAACACCATTTCATAAGAAAACTAGTTAACAATGGTGAAATTGTTTTGTAGCACTGTAGGTCAGAGGAACAGTTTGCTGATATCCTCACTAAGCCATTGGGACAGAAGAGTTTTTTTTATATCTCAAACAGTGTTTGGGAATGATCGATGGCGGTAGTTGTGATTAAGGGAGAGTGTTAGAAACACTCCCAACCACCGCCATGAATAAGGAGTGACAGCAGCCCACGCTTCATTGAATTTTCTATGTAGGGAAGGACAAGCCTCAGTTTTCGAATCTCGAGTTGTTCACGCAAAAATTCAAAACACAGTACCAGGACCCATACTCTGTGTTATTTCTTACTTAATCGTATTCACCTACATGTTTGCCCGCATCTTCACGCCCGCAAATTTTCTTGTTTACCCTTAATCTTTTTCATTGAATGTTATTTCCCTGCCTATGCGATATCGACGGGACCCACCACCAACTTTACCGCATTTGTAAATCCATGAAATCCTTTACATTCCATTATTTCCTTTGTTTTATGCACTTCGCACTTACTGTGCCTTTTTGCGTCACTGCCGGCATTTTGCAAACTTTATGGTTTAACTTTCAAGCCCGCAATGAAACTTATATTTCTGTTGATGTGACCTGGCGAGATCCACCATATAATTTGCCGCATTACCGCATAAAACATTCTTTGCCTTATTTCCTTATCTTTTATGCATTTCACATTTCCCACGGCTTACTGCCTGCATGCTGCACTTCGCAAGTTATAAGTTTTAACTTTAAAGCCACCTGCAAGTTGTTTTGTTTTGTTTGCGATGTGATCGCAAAAAGGCATGTGTCAAGCTCAGGAGGGTAGCGCAAAACGCACATCACAAAGCTCAGGAGTTAACGGATAAGCGCCTGCAGGTTAAAATGGTTATATTGTGATGCGATGTGCCACGTCACATCGCATATCGTAACACTTAAGGTTTTCCTGTGTTTCCGCTAGTTAAATGTTATAATCACCGATGAGCGATTTGCGATGGAGGCGTCGGACGCGATGTGTTTTTGGAAGCGGAACCCATAATATTTCAGGTCCATTGTTATGTGTTCTGAACGCGTTTTGTAGTTGTTTCGTGTATTAACAGAAAATTAGAACGAAAGGATAATTTTGTCATTGAACGTTCGATCCAGCATTAAATTGCTTTGAATGTTCAGGCTTCAGCGATTTTTGTATAAACAAATGTAATTTCCATATGTTTTTAGTAAAAAAACGAATCGAATTTCAAAGAAGAGTTGAATAAATTTGAAAGTATTTCTCTCCTATGTTTTACGTAGATCAGGACCGAAGAAAAGCTTTAAGTGATGTGCTTTTCTGCTAGCCGGACCATATATATATACAACTAATAACTATGAGAGCAAGTTGTAAGGAATGTTTGGAAAACTAAAATAGATGTACCATCGTTGTGGGGATTCTTAGGTCCTTCCAATCCTTGTGGGGATTGATAGAGAATAGTAGGGCCTTCCACTATTTTGATTTTCAACCCAACCATGATAAATCTGCAGAATTGTTGAAAATGTCACACCAGAATCGCTGGAATTTGCACTGTTCTAAATATATTTGTCGTATTTTCTTACGTGCCTGGCATTTCACGCAACTTGTATCCCGTTCCATCGTTTGAAAATAATCATATCAATAATTTTGTTATTATTGACGGATGCGTCCGGAGGGAACATGCATCTCACCCAACTTGTATCGCGTTCCATCGTTTGAAAGTAATCATATCAATACTTTTGTTATTATTGAGGGATGCGTCCGGAGGGAACATTTCTGCTTATCATCGACGCCAAATAATAAAAATATTCGTTAATTTGATTACGTGACCCCACATCTAACTGAGTCTGTATCCCGTTTCACAGTAAGAACATAATCATATCAATTAGTTTCTGACTATTGACGGAGGTTGGGGACCACCTTTACTTATCGTGGACGCTCAAGAATAAAATCGAAAACAACAACCTTGCAAGTTCTCAATGGAAACTAATAATGAATTCTATAGACGCAAATGGAAAAAAGAGACATTGAAAATGATACATTTAATTAAAAACAATTCTTTTATCAAATTAAAGGTGAGGTCGAACTGCAGACATTGCTGAATCGATTACTTTTATGTAAAGCAACGGTATTTGAAAATTCACATCTGTGGTCGGTCAGCCATTATTATGCATCATAACATAAATCTCATCAAAATGCAACTCCCCCACCATCTCCAATTTAAATCTTCTATGCTTTGGGCTTTTCAACTTTAGCATCTATTTTTTATTTTCTCAACTTTATAAAAAATTCAGCCTAGTGGGGCGAATTAATGGGAATGCACAGATTCACTGCAATCACAATCATAATCCCAATCACAAGTTTTGGAAAATTAATCATAACTAAGTTCTCAATCTAATAGTGGGATAGATATGGTCACTTCTCACTAAATGTCAATCTAATAGTGCGATAGATATAGTCACTTGTTATTAGCAAATGCACATTGACTATGCTTTGATACGGAAAAAAAAAAAAAGATTACCAAATTGGATTGAATTATTAAAAAAAAACAACAACACAATCAGTCGTACACTGCCACCTTCAATTAATGGGGAGTAATATTCTACAAACACAATAAAGCTTTACCATACACAGAATGATTTGCGCCTGGTGGTGACAATGATTCACTTGGTTTTAAATATTTCTTCTGAAGGATTCAGTAGGTCCACACTCCATGGTACCCATTTCTGATGAAAAAGTAATTTAATGTAACGTATTGTTAACGTTTCGTGAGAACGATTCATATTTTCTTTCGTAAGTTATTCCCAAATGTTCTGATTCTGAGAACGAACCTTTGATGAAAAGTAGACAATTGCGACCCTACTTACCGTTCCGAGTGCAATAACTGGCATCCAATGTCCTCAAAAGTTGTAGAGTTATTGGTCACATCTCCTCAATAGACATGACAGTACGTTAGGACAGTACGTTTGGACCTTTGGTATCTCAAAATAAATTGTGTGTGACCTAGGAAGAGTTTGTTCGAAATAAGTACTCCACCCCACTAAAATTAAAAGTGTCTTCCTAAAAAAAAGGTTAGTCCTATAATCATATTGCTTTCAACCGTTTTTCGAGGAAAATAAGGAACTTCTTAATGATTGTGATTGTGTTTTGTTAATTATTTTTCTATAATAATTATTTGAATTTATATATATTTTTAATAAATTTTAATTGTACTATAAATATAAAATAAACAGTTACATATATATATATAGTAATTTTTTAATTATTTTTAAATTTCACATAATTATATGAAATCTTATATTTATATGGATGTTTGAACCAACTTCATTTTTAACTTAAATCTCAATTTTTATATTATTTATTTTTGAAATGGAATGGAATTTCATGATTGATCAATATTTCTTAATAAATAATTATTAATATATAATATTCTAACAAAAAATTTAGATAAAGAAAGAGATGTGTAATTGGCTTCATTAAGAACAAATGTAAGTCGTGAGGCATGGTTAGTTGACTTATGTGCATCCTTTCATATGACTACCCACAAGGAGTGGTTTTTCAAGTGTGAGAGATATGATGGTGGTAATGGCTTCTTTGGAGATGAATCCACAACCATACTTATAGGGGAAGGAAAATTTAAGTTGAAGTTTATGGGTAGAAATATTACAACAATCCTTAGTGTTCTACACATCTCAATGTTGGCAAAAAAAAAAAAAAAAAAAGCAAGATGAGTGATGTAGGTGTAAAAAATGTGTTTGAAAAAGATACCTATAGAATGGTTTAAAGGGAATTGGTATTACTAATGGGAGTTTGAATTGGAACTATATATAAGGTACTCGGAAATGTTGTTATTGATGAGTGCAATAGCCTTGTAATTCCGAAGTGTGGAGAAAAAAAAAGGAAAACTCCTATCGTGTCTTGGGAAAATACTATGTTGTCGCATCAAAGACTCAGACATATCAGAGAGAAGAATTTTTTATTGTTACATGTTAATGGTATGGTAGAAGGTATGTTAAATTGGTATTTGAAGTTTTATTTCTGTGAACATTGTTTACACAAGAAGAAGTATTAGGTGAGATTATCCTCTAGTGCTAAAATAATAGAGAAATTATTACAACTAGTGCATAGTGATGTGTTTGGACTTGTGTTGATTCCATCATTGGGTAAATATATGCACTATGTCTCATTTATAGATGACTTATTGAGAAATACATGGATATATTTCCTTGGAAATAAATCTATTGTTCTCAATAGATTTAAAGAGTTGAAGGCTCTAGTGGAAAATTGAATATAGAAGAAAGTAAAAGTGTCGGTATTTATAATGGTCGAGAATTCTTAGGGGATGAATTTGATGAATTTTATAAGAAGTGTGGTATAACAAAGTAGAATACTACTTTGTACACACCTCAAAAGCATGGATTTGTAGAATGTATAACGAGAATGTTGATGGAAAATAAAGGAGCATATTCAATGGTGGTAATTTAGGATAAGAATTTTGGGTAGAGGTAGTGGATACTACATGCTACCTGGTAAATATATCACCCTCATGAACATTGGATGATAATGTTCCACATTTAATGCTAAGTAATTAAACTCACAATTAAATTACCCAACATTTTGGCATCATTGTTGGGGAAATATACATAGGTATTACTTTTCAATGTAGTGTTCCCTTTAATTTACAAAACTCTATTTAGGAGCAGTAAGACAAGTCTAGGTAAGAACCTATGCATCATTATTGTGGGGTTCTTCCCAAACAGATTTGTTGTAATTGCATTTCATTTTAGTTGCATTCAACTTTAGACACATGATTTCAAAAAAAAAAAAAAAAACTCATATAAAACCATATAGGATGCATGCATAAGGAAAGAGATTCTAGGGGTAGACTTGTTAGAGGATGTAGTTCAATTCCATCATAACCAACCACAACCATTACACCACATGGTTATGTAAGAGGCACATCATCTTCCATGTCACACATTCCATGTTTTGTAGGTAGAAAATGACTTCCTGAGGTACAAAGATAAAAAATTCTACCTAGAGAAGAACCAACTTCATCTACAAAAGCAATGTTAGAAGAGCCTATAGTTGAATGAGTCATTTTCCTTTCTTCAATAGGTGAAAAAAATATTTTAAAATAATTAGAAGTATCTAGGAAGAAGGAGAACAAGAGGAAGAAGAATAAATGTTTCTTGAAGAACCATTAGTAAGAGAACTTAAGGAAGACAATATAGTTGATGAACCTTATATAAGCTATAAAGAATCAAATATGGCAGAAGGAGAATGAGAGATACATGATGGATACGTAGGAGGTGGAGAAGAAAGACCAATGTTTGGATGTGATAGAATAGGTGGAAGGCTTCCCCTTGGAGGTGGTAGAGGTGGAAGAGGAGGAAGAGGTGATTGAGATAATTAGTACTATATGAACAACGTTTTTAAGACATTTATTTAAGACAACATTATCATTTCATCTTAAAATTTCCATTTTGTCTCAAACATTTCATCACAATTATCACTATTACTAAAGTGAACAAAGTTCCTTCTCAAGTTAAATACTCCAGAAGACTTGGAATATCAGAATATCCATTGATGATACGAATATTATATTAGAAAATATGAAGAATGATGATGAATGTTACAAATGAAGCGTGCTTATATACCTAGGCAGGTCCCTCTTCACAAAAAGGTCATGTCTCGTTTAGACATGCCCTTTCAACCTAATTACTAATTAACTAATTAATCATTATTTATATTAGTTTATTCATTACATTGCCTTCCTCCTCAAAAACCTTTGTGCTCAAAGCTTGTAGATGAAAGGCCTTGATTTCTTTTCCTGCTATGAATGTCTTCACGTCTTGGGTCATTCATCCTTGTCGATACAAGTTGATATGATCCTCCAAGTGGCAAATGAAAATGTCGCACTGAGAATGGATCGGACCATCCTAAATCAATCTTCTGTTGAATCTTACAACGACTTGAAACTTGTGATGAATTATCACTTGAGTGGATTGCACTGATATTAGTATTCTTCAAAACATCAATTTTTTGTTTCTATTCTGAATACATAGCTTGGTCGAGTTGTATGCTCCTGTGAGTTGGATGTCGATAGGGAAATTTTTTGGTTTGACTTTCCCTTCTTAGATGAGTGGTAACTTTCTGATTTTCTTTTGGTGAGGATGTTACTGAGTTGGTTATAGAACCTTCACTTAGAGTATTCCTTGTCTTAACTGCAACATCTAAGTTTGTATTTTATGTAACTTTCTTGTCTTCTTCTTGAGTTGTGATATATACTGGATCAATGTTTGTTTTTTCTTCAACTTGAACTTCTACATTTGAAGATTTCGATGCTTCATTTTCGACAATTTTTTGCACTTTATTTTCAAATGACTTCTTGTCCTTCTTCAGCTTCTTAATTTGCGTTAGTAATTTTTTGTTGTGGTCCTTGAAGCGATAAACTTCTTCATTCTTGTTAGTGATGATTTTGTCAATTTCCTTTTGCATATTTTATATCACCTTTTTACCTTCTTGAAAAATTACTTTTGAAATTTCTTGTATGTCTTCAGGCATCATTGAATTTGGTTTCAAGTTAACGTCATATAGCGTTATTTTCTTCTTTTTGTAGGAGAATGTTAAAAAATTATTTTTCATATTTAGGATAAATGAACCTAGGGTTTCCATCCATGGTGAACCCAACACAATGTCACTAACGTCAAAAAGTAAGGCTTTCACAGTAAATTGAGAGATAAAAGTATAATCCCTAATATTTAGTTGTAGACTTTTTATGTCATATTTTTTTGTCAAAAAAGTCTAATATTTCGATTATATTTGACTCACGAATCACCAAGTGGTTTGCAATTTTAGGTTTTATGTAATTTTTATCTTCAGCGGGTGATATAGCACTAGTGACATCTTTTTGAGCAAGGGTTCCTTTAAATTTAAATAGCACTTTAGCGTCGATGTGTAAGGTTTCTAAAAATATACCTTCTTTCAATCCTAATTTAATGTCATTTTCCTTTTATAATTTGAATTAAAATTTTCCATTTGTACTTCTTATTCTATTTATTTTTTTCTTTTGCACTCAAATACTCTTGTATGAACTTAAATGTTCTTTAATTCAATTTTTTTTAATAATTAAATAATAATTAAATAATAATTATATAATTATATATATGTGACTGAATTTATAATTAAATTATATAATATTTATATAGATATTAATTAAAATTTATATAATCACTATATAATAAAATTATATATGGCATAACTTTGGAATTAAATTATATGTTGTAATAGAAAAGTCGGTTGGTGGAGAGACACGACCGGAAGGTCTCCTGGAAATTTAACAGTTGACGGAAGGAGGAGAATAAGAACGACAGGAGTTTGGGAAAACAGTGAACGGAGCGTAATGGAAGGGGAAAACAGTGTATACGGCTCGGAACAGTGGTGAGCGTGAGGAAAAGATGAAAAAAAGGACAGAAAACAGTGGTGGCTCGAATGACTCGCAGTGGATAGACGGTTTTGGTGGTAGCAAGTAGATTGGAGGCAGTGGTATAGGGTAAGTTGAATGACAACTTAACACCGGTTGTAGTGATTCGGCCAGGGTGGATGGCAGCAACTATGTTCAACGGTGGCTAACGACCTCTCAATTGTGTATACGGCTGCAGCTACGGACGATAGGTAATCTGTGTATATGAATGCGGCTACGACATCGAAAACAAGTTTGAAGTGTTTTCTATTTACTTAATTCACGGACGAACCGTGTATGTTATACTCCTAGAATGACAACTTAACCTACTTGGCATTTATCAGAATGAATAAAGATGTGTTTATTTTATTTTTTATTTGAATATGATTATTTTGAATTTTCTTTTCTCTTCCTTTTTTTCAACCTTTTTTTTTTAATAACTTGAATTTATCTTCTTCTACTTTTTTAACTTGATTATATATATATATATATATATATATATATATATATATATATATATATATATATATATATATATATATATATATATATATATATATATATATATATATATATATATATATATATGATATACTCTTTTTTCTTCTTCTTCTTCTTCTTTTAAACAAAATGACAAAGGGCCTCTTATGAACTCAGCAGCGGAGAAACTCCAATTTTTTGTAGAAAAATGCTTTGATGGCAATAATGTTGACGAATTTGAAGATCAAGGACCTGGATCGAAGAGTGTGGCTCTGTGCAGTGTGAGCGGCCAGAAGATCGAACATATCTGATACCAAATGAAGTGAACACAGTTCCTTCTCAAGTAAATACTCCAGAAGACTTGGAATATCAAAATATTCATTGAGGATACAAATATTATATTAGAAAGTATGAAGAATGATGATGAATGTTACAAATGAGGCCTTCTTATATACCTAGGCAGGTGCCTCTTCCCGAAGGTCATGTCTCATTTAGACATGCCCTTTCAACCTAATTACTAATTAACTAATTAATCATTATTTTTAATTATTTTATTCATTACAATTACATATGGGGAAATTGAGACATTTAGTCAAAATCTTGTGAACCACCCAATTATCACTACTATTAAGGGTTAATTAAGAAATTGTTTGAAGTCATTTAGTGAAAATCCCATGTAACATGTCACTGGATAAAATTTGAATATGGATGGTGTGTATTTGAAACCTCTAGTTCCATTTTCTTCAAACGTGAAACTACGAGATTGGAAAAGGTTTGATTGGTCCATTTCGGTATTCAAACTCTTATCAAATATAGTTGGAACTTAGGTGAATCCATGGAGTCTTTTTTTTGAATTAGTAACGAACTTATTGAACCAGCGAAACTTTGAAACCAAGACTCTTCTTTCATCCCCTTTTCAATGATCCTAAAATAAGCCTTCTTATACAAGGATTAACTACCTTGAGGAGATTTCAAAAGACTACAAGGAAACCTTTGCACCTGTTGCAAGGATGGAGATAGTGCGAACATTGTTATCTATAGCAGCAGAACAAAAATGGAAATTTTATCAAATGGATGTGAAGTCAGCATTCTTGAATGGAGTGTTGAAAGAGGAGGTGTATGTTGAACAACCTCCTGGCTATGAGATAGAAGGCCAAGAACACAAAGTGTGTAAGTTGAAGAAAGCTCTTTATGGGATGAAGAAAGCACCAAGATCATTGTATAGCAGGATTGATGCTTACCTGATAGATAATGGGTTTGACAAGTGTGATGGTGAACCCACACTCTACATAAAAGAAAATGACGGTAAAATTCTTATTGTTGTTTTATATGTAGATGATTTGATTTTCACAGGCAATGAAGTTTCTCTCATTGCTGATTTTAAAGCAGTCATGAAAAGTGAGTTTGAAATGAATGACTTGGGTTTGTTAAGATATTTCTTTGGGCATAGAAGTAAAGAAAACAGAAAATGGGATTTTTATCTCCCAAGAAAATTATGTTGTAGAAGTTTTAAAAAGGTTCAATATGTAGAACAACAAGCCATCATCAATTCCAACTGTCATGGAGTTGAAGTTGAGCAAGGAAGATTGCAGCAAGAATGTTGATCCAACATTGTACAAGATCATGGTTGGTAGTCTAATGTATTTGACTGCAACTAGGCCTGATACAATGTATGCAGTAAGCTTGATATCCAAATTCATGGAGACACCCAAGGAGACACATTGGAAAGCAGGAAAAATAATGTTAAGGTATGTAAATGGAACAAAGGAGTATGGTGTTCTATACTCTGAAACTGGTAATTTTAAGATGATTGGTTACACTGACAATGATTGGGCTAGAAGTTTAGATGAAAAAAAGAGCACATCAGGGTATGCTTTTCATTTGGGATTGGGAGCCATTTCATGGGCTTCCAAGAAGCAGCCAATAGTTTCATTATCAACATCAGAAGTTGAATATGTAGCAGCAACAACAGCAGCATGCCAAGCAGTTTGGATGAGAAGGATTCTGAGGGATTTATGTCATGAACAAGATAAAGGAACCACAATATTTTGTGATAACAACTCAGCAATTTCATTGTCAAAGAATTCTTTTTTACACAAGAGAACAAAGCATATTGATGCCAAGTACCATTTCATAAGGGAATTAGTTAACAATGGTGAAATTGTTTTGTAGAATTGTAGGTTAGAGGAATAGTTTGCAGATATCCTCACAAAGCTATTGGGACAGAAAAGTTTTTTTTTTTCTCTTGGGAATGATTGATGGCAACAATTGTGATTAAGGGGGAGTGTTGGAAATACTCCCAGCCACCGCCATGAATAAACAGTGGTAGCAGCCCACGCTTCATCGAATTTTTTTTGTAGGGAAGGACGAGGCTGAGAACTCAAGTCCACAAGTTTTTTTCACAATCCATGCAAAAACTGAAATAGAGTACCCGAGCACATTACTATGTGTTTATTTCATTTTCAGTCGTTGACTTACCTGTTTGCCTGCACTTCGTCGCCCACAACATTTAAGTTTTATCCTTAAGCCTTTCGCCAAAGTTATTTCCCTACCGATGCGATATCAGTGGGACCCACCACTTACCTCCACCACATTAACCAAACCATGCAAACCTTTTTTATTTCATTTAACACCTTATCACACTCCCCGCTATTTAACTCCCCGCATACCGTAGCCCACAACATTTAGAACTTACCTCTCAAGCACTCCGTTGAATGTTATTTCCTCGCCGATGCGATCTGGCAGGACCCGCCAACCATTGGCGCAATTGAAATCCACCACAAACCTTTCTTTCGCCGTATTTCCTTTCCTTTCTCGTATTTCACACTTACCACTTTTAAGCTGCCCATAGCCCACACTTTGAAAAGTTTAAGTTTTACCTTTTAAAGCCACCCATAAGTTAAATGGTTTACATTATAATGCGACATGTGCCACATCACATTGCAATCACAAATTCCTATGTTCTCCCATAAGCGCAAATGTTAAAAGTTGAAATCGCTGGTATATGATTTGCGATGGGGCGACAGATGCGATGTGTTTTTAGAACCGAATCGCATAAACTTTCAGACCCACCATTTAGTGTTTTGTACATTGTTTTCGTGTAGAAACAACATAATAGAGAGGAGGACATTTTGGTTGTTAAACAGTTAGATCCGACAATTAAATGCTTTAAATGTTTAGGATTCAGCCATTTTGTATAAACCGAATGTAATTTCAATATGTTTTTTCAGAGTGGAATGAATCGAATTTAGAGAAGAGTTGAATAAATTCCTCGTTTGTGTTTTCTTATTGTCTGTCTGTGAATGTATGAATTTTATTTCTACAAATTTCTGCATTCTCTATGTTAAAAGGGGAATGCATTTCTCTGTTGTGTTTATTCAGAATTTTCAACATGTTATGCTAACGAAGGAGTGAACTATGATTGAATTGATCATAGAAAGCAAGAATCATTAAATCATAGAAATGCAAGAATCGTAAGTATCAGTTTATATATACATGGATTGTCAGCTTTGAATCTTATCGCAACCTACGCACTCATAGGAGTTATTACTGTGTTACTGACTGGGGGATCAACCAAATTAAATTTAAGTGGATCATTTGTGGGGGTATAGTTCCTGAAGCCTTCTCCTATCACATACAAATTGTAGCCATGTAGATGCATCGGATGATTCTCAGCCACAAAGATGTTTATTGACTGAAAAACCAGTTGCACTGTAGCGTTGTATTTGAGCACTTTCACTTTGCTTTCGGGAGAGGAACCCAAATATTTCGAGAGATATCCTCTCTAGTATAGTTGAATTTATGAGGAGGTTTCGAGGAAAATATTTGGAAAAGACTCCATTAATGTTGAAATAATTAGCTTGGAGGATGGCTATGGTGGGATCTATGAAGGATATGTTGTTCATACTTGCACTAAGCCTCGTTTCGTTAGGGCCTTTACAGTTGTTTCTAGTTTCACACGGAAGCAAACACAGTCCAACTGTTGAGATGAACCTTTTTTCTGTGATTTGTGTTGGAAATATGATGCAGAGTGTTGTCCTTGATGGCAACCCACTGAATGAAGATGAAGACATGCGACTGTTGACATGTGTTGTCCTTGATGGCAATCTACCTGATGAAGTTATGCTTGACCTGATGGACTTGGTAAATTATGAAAATCTGATATGAAATGATGTGTGCTAGCAATATGATGATGAGAGTTGTCCTTGAATAGCAACTCACTTGATGAAGATGATGGCAACTTACTTGGTGAAGTTGTGCTTGATAGAATATGCTCTTGATGAAGGAAATCTGATGTATCTACAGTGTGTACAGAAGGCAATGAAGAAAGGAATTCAGCATGTGCTAGATCTATGATGAAAAGAGTATGTCTCTAGGAATATGCGGATCTGTCTAAGGGAAGTCGCGTATGCACGCGGAAAAGAACGTTCCAAGTCGCGTATGGGCAAAAGCGCTCAAAAAGTGCAAAACCAGGGGTAACCACCATGGTATTGACCCATTGTATTGGGTAATGATTCGCCTAATTGACCCCGTCCAGGAATACCATCGGAAGTAATGTAGTTTTGGGCTCATGGTATTGTTTTGGCTCATGGTATTGAAAAAGGGTAAACCTATATAAAGAGAAGAAATTCATTGTGCAAATAAAGAGTGAGAGCAAGATGTCCGAGCTTGAATGAATACTTCTCTATGAAGTATATCTGTATGGAAAGGGTAAAGGTTTGATGATAGATCTGAATCTATGATGCACCTATGAAGAAATGATGAAGCGAGATATCTAGATCTGAAATGTATCTGTATTTGCTAGATCTGTTTATGGAGTGATTAGATCTGTGATGAGGCGAACATCTGTCTAAAGTAAAGGGTTAAATCTGAATTGAATGTCTGATCTGAAGAAGTATGCTGCTCTATGATGGTTGAAGATCTATACGCTACTTCGCCGAAGAGGAAGCGCGTATATACGCGGCTTCGCTGAAGAGAAAGCGCGTATGCGCAATAAAATTAGCTTTGTAATTTGTACTGAAGTATACGCGGGTTTATATGGAAGGAAGTGAAGGAGACACGCGACATCGCAGAAAGAGGCTGCATGGGGCAACTAGGGTTTGGTCGGGCAAAGGGTATGAAATATCCGATCCGGTTCATTGCTTCGCTATCCGACATCCAGGTTGGAGCAGCATCTCGTTGGTGATGTATGTTTGTGCTTAAAAGGCATGGTGTTGGTCCAGCCCAGTGTGTCGATGATGAAACGTGGCCCAAAGTTATGTTTTATTGAAGTTGAGCAGAGGCCTTAGGGTTGGTAGGTGGTGGCCGAGGGTCGAGCCTTCGCCGTGGGGTGGTAGCTCCCTTCCAGTGAGGCCGGTAAACGACTGTGGTCCACTATATCCCTTCTGTGGAGTGGCTGCAATCGAGACGGGGTCGTAGCTCCCTTCCAGGAGGCCGGAAACGAGTCAGGGGTTGAGCTCCTTCCAGGGAGAGGCTGCAAACGAGCGCAGGTGCTCGCGTGTCGCTTGTCCGCAAAGACAGCAAGTGTTGTAAGATGTTTTCTATATAATAAAATATTGAAGGCTGAGCAACTGCAGCGGTGGTTTTCTCCCGACTTGGGTTTCCACCTAAAAATCCTGGTGTTCATGTGTGATGCTTTGTGTGATGGTTTATTCTGCTCTTACTGCACATGTTTACTGTTTATAGAACATCTAATGAATGAATGATGGAATGATATAAGTGAAGAACTAATGGCATAATTAGATCTCTGTGTATACGCGAGTTTTATGAAGGATATCCGCGTGTATACGCTAGTTGGATTCAGCAAAGTAGCGTATGGGTTTTAAAGGAATGAAAAAGTAAAAAGTTTGAATATGCAGTAAATACTGATTCACCCCCCCCTCTCAGTATTTTTCCCAACAATTGGAATCAGAGCAGGTCCTTCTGCAGAAGCTTGATCGCTTGAAGGAGATCCGTTGCAATGGGAAAGAAGCAAAAGAAGAAGGTTACTCAAAGAAATAAGATGCCTTAGAAATCATGTATAACAGAAATTGAAGGAGATGAAACAGGTATTGATCGTTGTTCGTGTATTTTACTTAACTGTATATGCAAGGGTTATGATAGTGAAAGTGACAGTATGGATCCAGAAGTCTCTGACGAAGCTCTACAAGTGCTCATGGCAAAGAAGCAAAAGAAGAAGGCCACTGAAATGAAGATAGTTCAGAAAACATGTGCAGGAGAAAATAAAGAAGATAAAACAGGTATTGAGTATTATTCTTGTGATTCACTTTCCTGTGCATGCAATGGTGAAGATAGTGAAAGTAATGTTTTGGATCTAGAGGAAGTTATTAAGATCAAAGTAGAAGAACAACATAGAGAAATTGATATCTACAAAGAGATGATCTCTAGAATGAAGAAACAGATAGAAATGCATGAAAATCTGCAGAGTAGACTTGAAAAGGAAAACATCTCTCTACAAGCAAAACTTGAAGCATCAAGTAAGAAGAATGATGAAGAACTTAGAGCAAAAATCATGTCTGTCATAGAAGAATCATACAAGGAACATGAAGAACTTCTACAAGCAGATCTTGAAGAATCAAACAAGAAGAATGCAGGACTTGAAGAAGAAAACATATCTCTGAAAGAAGATCTCGAAGCATCGAAGAAGAAGAATGAGGAACTCTTACGAACATGTGAAGAAAACGAAAATTGGTTGAAAGAAGAGATTCTAAATCTGAAGGATCAGGTAGAAGATGGAAGAAGGAAAGAAGAAAGCATGACAAAGCAATGTCAAGCCTTGGAGGTTGAGGTAAACATTCTCAAAGGTAAATTAGAAGAAAAGGTTAAACTTTTTAGGTTTCAAGATAGTACTAAGATTTTGGACAATATTCTGAGTAATCAAAGGTCTCCCGCTATCAAACTTGGTCTTGGTTTTCATGAAACTGTTAAAGGAGAATCTAGTTCACAAGGAAGTGCTAAAGATTCAAAGGAAGTCAATGCAAAACCTGAAGAGTTGAAAGAAACAAAAGGTCAATCAACAATGATGAAATCTCAAAGGAAATCATTCAATAATGTTGAATGTTTCAAATGTCATAATTATGGGCATGTTGCAGAAAATTGCAGGAGCAGATCATTTCAGCCTCAATCAAACAGTTCCTACATAGAAAGGCACTCTGGTTTCTTCAAGGGATATTGTTTTTCATGTAACAAGTATGGACATAAAGCAGCTGATTGTAAAAGGAGGAAGATTAGAAATACTCATTATGATTCTTATGCTTATTTCTCTGGACACATGAGATGTTATTCTTGTAATAAGTATGGACATGTAGAAAAAGAATGCAGGTTGAACAGATATGAGAAATTGGATAACTTCCAGCACACAAATAGAAAGATCAAACAAATATGGAAAAAGATGGAGGACCGATCAGAAACGTAGGGAATATTGACCCTACTGCAGTCATCCGCTTCTGAAGCTTACTTCTCTGAATGACTGCAGAAGTAATGTGAGATACATTATGAGGATGTATCATCACAGGAGGAGCAATGTATGATGATTCTCATGGTTGATTTGATTATTCTGGTTATATGTATTTCTGACAGAGCATCTGATATGAAGAAGACAGGTACAGGAAGTACAAGTTCAGGGGGAGATGAAGGAATGTGAAAAATTTCTATGCTTCACTTTCCATACGCGGGTTCTATGAACAAAAGTCGCGTATACACGCGATTTCCAGCAGACACAGTCGCGTATGCATTAATGATAAGAGAATTTATATGATAGCTGAAGATCTGGAGCAGAGGTTCAGGGGGAGCATCAGTCTGATTGTTAATAACTGTATTATTGACTCTGTATCAGCTTAGTTTCTCAGTTCTAAATAATGATGATATGATACATGGTTTCTTGTGTTGAAGATTGTGGATGAGTCCTGTTTGCTTGTTGATGAAGAGTATTCATTGTTGAGATGAAAGTCCTATAATTCGGAGATAAGGGCAGCCCATGCAGAGATTGTTGCTGATGACTTGCTGATGAACGTGTTCAAGTTAGAAAGGAGCACTGGTCTAGGGGGAGTAGCAGGTTGAATACTAATGATTGCATTGTTGGCAATATGACTGATTATTCTTGGCTATTGTGATACTCATGCTTAAATGATGATGACTTGGTATATGGTTCATTATGATGAGATTTTGATCCCTGATGCTCACACATAGATGAGTTGGAAGTCATTTGATTCAGAGATAAGAATAGTTCATGCATAGTTTGTTACTATGGTTGAGATCTATTTCCTACATATGTTACTTCATGTTAACTCTTGAAGATCTTGATGATATTGGACCACATGGATGATTGCTTGACACTTATTTGAAGATGTTGCTCTGGTATGATAATCTCTCTTGGAAAGATTGTATTGATGCTACAAAGAATCCGAAGGGTTGGTTCCTAATGGGCTTATGCTACGACCGTTGGATGACGCTTGAAGACACAACTACACTATTCTATCTATCTGTAGTCCAAGGAAGCATTCAAAATATCTCAGAAAGAAGCTAAACACTGTCTTTTTCTCACAAAGGATCATATCTGGTTGAAATATAGAAGATAGCATTGGATACGTGGGTTTAATGAAACACAGTCGCGTATATACGCGAGTTCCTGCACAGAAAACCGTGTATGTCTGATTGCTGACATTTTTGGTTGGAGTCAGCTCTCTTCAGCACAGCTGTAGTGCTGTTTGGTATATCTGATACTGTTTGGTATCTCTGGTGGTGTTCCAGTTCTCATATTTCTATGTCTAATGTTTTGACAAAGATGCCTTGATGATTTGTTGGTGAAAGTGTTCAGGATGCACAAACTAAGGGGGAGCCTTAGTCATATGAAAAGGATGCTTGGATGCACAGATTCAGGGGGAGCATTAGCGTTGCTGAGTATAATGCATTATTGGCATTATGATGGTTCTGAAATATGTTCTCATTCTTGAGGACTTCCTGGTGTTGGTCTTAAAGTCATATTTGTATTTTGATGAAAAGGTCATGTTGAGACCCATGATGTAAAATTTGTAATATTCAGTCATGTAAGGACTTGTCATTTTTGTAAACCCACTTGGTTGGGTAGCTGAGTTGAAATGTGTAAACCCACTTGGTTGGGTACTTGATTCTTATATGTAAATCCACTTGGTTGGATATTTGATGTAAGTATGAGTCTTTTGGTGATAGGAAGTTCATAGAGTCATGTACTTCATTGAAAAATATTCAGCATGAACTCAGGGGGAGCTTGGTCACTTCAGTGTACATCAGATCTACAGAATGCTTCTTCTACATGAGGAGAAAAGGGGGTGAGTGTGTTGGTTTTGATCCACCCGTTGCCCTTGATGTCAAAGGGGGAGAGTGTGTTGGTTTTGATCCGCTGGTTTTGATCCGCCCTTTGCCCTTGATGTCAAAGGGGGAGAGTGACATGGTGTTTGAATGGTGTCAAATGGAGAAAGTGACATGGTGTCATTGTATTCTTAATGTACCTATCTGCTGTGTGGTAACCAAACACCATCGTGGTTGCCATCAAGTCCAAAGGGGGAGATTGTTGGAAATATGATGCAGAGTGTTGTCCTTGATGGCAACCCACTGAATGAAGATGAAGACATGCGACTATTGACATGTGTTGTCCTTGATGGCAATCTACCTGATGAAGTTATGCTTGACCTGATGGACTTGGTAAATGATGAAAATCTGATATGAAATGATGTGTGCTAGCAATATGATGATGAGAGTTGTCCTTGAATAGCAACTCACTTGATGAAGATGATGGCAACTTACTTGGTGAAGTTTTTCTTGATAGAATATGTTCTTGATGAAGGAAATCTGATGTATATACAGTGTGTACAGAAGGCAATGAAGAAAGGAATTCAGCATGTGCTAGATCTATGATGAAAAGAGTATGTCTCTAGGAATACGCGGATCTGTCTAAGGGAAGTCACGTATGCATGCGGAAAAGAACGTTCCAAGTCGCGTATGGGCAAAAGCGCTCAAAAAGTGCAAAACCAAGGGTAACCACCATGGTATTGACCCATTGTATTGGGTAATGATCCGCCTAATTGACCCCGTCCAGGAATACCATCGGAAGTAATATTGTTTTGGCTCATGGTATTGAAAAAAGGGGCTCATGGTATTGAAAAAGGATAAACCTATATAAAGAGAATAAATTCATTATGCAAATGATGGGTGTGAGAGCAAGATGTCTGAGCTTGAATGAATACTTCTCTGTGAAGTATATCTGTATGGAAAGGGTAAAGGTTTGATGATAGATCTGAATCTATGATGCACCTATGAAGAAATGATGAAGCGGGATTTCTAGATCTGAAATGTACTTGTATTTGCTAGATCTGTTTATGAAAGGCTTAGATCTGAAATGAGGCGAACATATGTCTGAAGTAAAAGGGAAAATCTGAACTGAATGTCTGATCTGAAGAAGTATGCTGCTCTATGATGGTTGAAGATCTATATGCTACTTCGCCGAAGAGGAAGCACGTATATACGCGGCTTCGCTGAAGAGAAAGCGCGTATGCGCAATAAAATTAACTTTGTAATTTTTACTGAAGTATACGCCGGTTTATATGGAAGGAAGCGCGTATATACGCGACATAAGAGAAAGGAAAGCGCGTATGCAAACTAGGGTTTTCTGAAGAAAAGGGTATGAAATATCTGATCTGTTCTGCTGTGTTTCTGCTATCTGATCTGTGTTGATAAGTATCTGTTGGTGATGTATGTTTGTGCTTAAAAGTATGGAAAGGGTCCAGTCTGAAAATATGATGAAACGTGGCTTGCAAGTTGTGTTCTATTGAAGTTGTTGGATCCAGTGTGAAAATTGATGAAACGTGGTCCAAGGTGGTGCTGAGGGTTGTAGCCTTCAGTCAGGGGGTTGTAGCTCCCTTCCAGGTGAGGTTGGTAAACGAGATCGGGGGGTCGTAGCTCCCTTCCAGGAGAGGCTGGTAAACGAGTCAGGGGGTCGTAGCTCCCTTCCAGGAGAGGCTGGTAAACGAGCGCAGGTGGGTGCCTGCGTGCTGGTCAAGTCTGCGCCAGCACATATGTTGTAAGATGTTTTCTCTATAATAAAATATTGAAAGGCTGAGCAACTGCAGCGGTGGTTTTCTCCCGACTTGGGTTTCCACCTAAAAATCCTGGTGTTCATGTGTGATGCTTTGTGTGATGGTTTATTCTGTTCTTACTGCACATGTTTACTTTTTATAGAACATCTAATGAATGAATGATGGAATGATATAAGTGAAGAACTAATGGCATAATTAGATCTCTGTGTATACGCGAGTTTTATGAAGGATATCCGCGTGTATACGCTAGTTGGATTCAGCAAAGTAGCGTATGGGTTTTAAAGGAATGAAAAAGTAAAAAGTTTGAATATGCAGTAAATACTGATTCACCCCCCCCTCTCAGTATTTTTCCCAACAATTTGTGGAATGTCGACTAGGTGCTCTAGGGAAGCCAGGCTTCGCATTGCTTTCCTAAATTTAGTGACAGTTGCAGTGTCATTGTAGGATGGAAGCTTAGGGAAAATGGGTCGTGTAGAATTTTGATGGCCAATGTACCCTAGAATGGCAGTAGTTGTAGTGTTATCAAAAGCCCCTGTTGCCTGATTATTATATGCTTTGGTGACCATATAGTATTTGCGCACACGCTGGTCGACAGTGACAAGAAAAACTATAGTCTGACCAGTAGTGATGACGATTACATATGTTTTTTATGGCTTGGTTTAGGAAACATCCACAACTACAACTGTAAATTAGTGTCTTGCTACCTTGAAAAAGTGCCCACTATTGGGTGCAGCATTCACGATCCGCTGAAGATACATTTTTGCTCATTTTATACGGAGGTGAAATTTTTCTACATCATCAATACTTTAATCAGTGTATCTACCATTTTTTCACAAGACCGATTTGTCTAAGTTGAATTCCTAATCTATGAAAGGAAAAATTCAATACCAGATCTAGAACAGGGATAGAGGTCGCCCAGTTGTCCATTTATGGTGAAGGCATCGGACAAATTAGGCGCACCACCTGTACGAATTGCTTCATTTATCACGGGTGATGGGATATTTGTTCCACCATTCTCCTGATTAATAACATCATCCCATTTAATCAGTACTAAACATCAAAATTCATTAGATGTGCCAACGTTTGTGTATTGAATCCCATGCAATCTCATCACCTATTGTAATTGGAATTTCTGCATGGGGTTTAGGAAAGGGATATAAGCTTCCTCTCTTAAGAAGAATCACTAAAGCTTCATACACTGTAGCTCGGAACCATGACACATGAGAATGCCACCATAGGGTTCCTTCTTGTCCAGTAATGATGAATCTCTGCGTATAATGTCCACCTGGTCTAATGGGACATTGTGTAATATATGCTGGTCCTTCGGCCCACCCTGGACGCAACTACTTAACTCCATGCCTAACATATTTAACCAAAATTTTTACCATCAAACCTATCTATATTATCATTGATTATATTTATAATAAAAACAACCGATGTAACTCTGTGTGAGACTTTAATGATGCCTTATTTTTTGAATGGCTTTACCGCCCATTATCAAGTATTCAAGTAATGTAAAGTATATCTCTTTTCTTATTTATCATGTTTTATTTGAATGTTTGATGATGGGTGGTGAGACCACTCAAAAGATAAGGGATGTGTAAATTTGCACACAACATATATATAAACATTTATGTTAATATGGTGTTATCACTCATTATTATGGATATAAGTTAAGTATATATTTTTTCTAATTTATTATGCTTTACTTGAGTCTTTAATGATGAGTAGTGAGATTAGTGATGGGTAGTGAGATTATAGTTACCAAATAATGAGTGGTGAGATTAATGATGGGTGGTGAGATTATAGTTACCAAATAAGTTCCAATCTAAAAAAAAATGGAAATTAGATAATTCAATTAGTACATCATATTATTCGATATTAATTCAAATAGTTCCATGGTAGCTAATGGCCTAACACACAATTGGTAGTTTGTGTGGTAAGTTAAGTGTCTTCTAAACACAAAATAGATGGGGGGCGAAGGTGGGAGCTAGGATGTACTAAATGAAAAATAAATTAGTAAGGGAAATTTCCTAGTTTTAAATTTCAGTTTCTTTGACGCTTTTAAAAAATTTGAGTTGATGATTTGATGTTAAACCTTGAAATTTATAGAATGTGATTGACATGTAATCAATTTTATAAAAAAAAAAATGATTTTTAAATATGTTTATATTAGGATTGAATATTTAGTTTTTAAATATGTATTAATTGAAAAGGATTTTAAATAACATTAGAAATTTGGAAGATTTGTTTTTGAGTTCCCATTATTTAATTTTAAAAATATATATTAAATACAAAAGGATTTTATATAAGACATTTATGAGGGATATAGTTTTCAGAAGCAAAGAGATTTTGGAGATAACTCATAAATGTGATTGTGTTTTTGTCTAGTGAATTGCAGTTTTAAAATTGTTATCAAAATTACTAACAATTATTTAAATTTTAAAATGAATGGGAAGAATATGAGAAGAAAAAGATTGAATGGCAAGAATATGAATAAAAAAATGTATTGTTGTAAAAGAATATATATATATATATAAGTTGTATATTGTTGAATTTTTTCCAAATTGAAAGTTTTCCATATGGATTTTTATCTTATCTTACCGAATTGGGATTCTAATTATGATTTCGTAACTATGGGAATCTAGATTAGAGTTAGGATTCCGTAACTATGGATGAGACCACTCAAAAATTAGGACATCAGGAAAAACTAGGACATCAGTAAACTTGCACACAACATATATCCAAAAACTTATATCAAAATGGTCTTACCACTCACCATCAAAGATCCAAGTGAAGTATATCTCTTTTCCAACTTATCATGCTTTACTGGAGTAATTAATGATGAGTGGAAAGACTAGTGAAAACCTACAACATCGATAAACTCTCACATAAAATATATTGAAAAACTTATATCAACATGGTCTTACCACCCATCATCATCAGTGATTTAGGTTTCAGATTTTTCAAACTTTGCTTGAGTTTTGGATGATGAGTAGCAGGAGCACTCACAACCTAAGATATCAGTAAACTAGCACATAAACTTATATCAACAAAATACGGACTGTATACACTCACAAATAGACCGTAAGACTATCACATATCCTCAGCAGAGACATACCAGTGAAGAGTAGCATTTTACTGGGCTCTGTTATAAGTTTTGACAATAACAGTGTCACCATTACGTACATAAATCGTTGGACCCGGTAGTTGTGCATTGACTGTGACACTTGTATAATTCTTGCATAGCTTGGTAATTGTTTTCCGTTCAATCTGCGTAGGAATTAAAAACATCCAATATTGAAAAAATATACTACTTATTATTCCATGTTTATGGGCGCGCAGAAATAAAAATTCGAAGTAAAGAGTAAGAAAACTTACAATGAAGGTATAAAGGTGGATGTCTACATTTATGTTACCAGCCAAATAAGCAACAAATGCTAAAAGAAAAACTAGCCCAGCTAAAGATAGATGTGTTGATAGCAACGACATTGTTGCAGGAACTAATGTCCTGTAAGCAAAGATGTTGCCATGTTTGCAAATATTGGAAAAAGGTATCTAACAAATATCATGTTTTTTCATTGAATGTTATTTTCCTGGTGATGCGATATCAGTTGGACATACCACCAACCTTACCACATTTGTAAACCCATGAAATCCTTTGCATTCTACCTTTTCCTCTATTTTATGCACTTCGCACTTACCGCGCCTTTCGCGTCGCTGCCCGCACTTGGAAAACTTTATGGTTTAACTTTTAAGCCCACAACGAAACTTATATTTTCGCTGATGCAATCCAGTGGGACCCACCATATACTTTGCCACATTACCGCATAAACCTTTGTTCGCCTTATTTCCTTACCTTTTATGCATTTCGCATTTCCCATGGCTTACCGCCCTTAGCCCGCACTTCACAAGTTATAAGTTCTAACTTTAAAGCCACCCACAAGTTGTTTTTTTTATTTGCGAGGAAATTGTAAAGGGGAACGTTCCAAGCTCAGGAGGGTAGCATAAAGCGCACATTGCAAAGCTCAGGAGTTAATGGATAAGTGCCCACAGGTTAAGATGTTTATATTGTGATGCGATGTGCCACGTCACATCAGATATCACAAGACTTAAGGTTTTTTCGTGTTCACACTTGTTAAATGTTATAATCGCCGATGAACGATTTGCGATGGAGGTGCTGGACGCAATGTGTTTTCAAAAGCGGAACCCATAATATGTGAGGTCTTTTGTTATGTGTTCTGAAAGAATTTTGTACGTTGTTTCGTGTATAAACATAAAATTAGAATGAAAGGATGTTTTTTTTGTTGAACATCCGATCCAACATTAAATTTCTTTGAATTTTCAGGCTTCGAACATTTTTGTATAAACTAGTTTAATTTCCATATGTTTTTAGTCAAGGAATGAATCAAATTTCAGAGAAGAGTTGAATAAATTTGAAAGTATTCCTCTCCCATGTTTTACGTTGTCTGTCTGTGAATTGTTTGATTGTTATTTCCACAATATTTAGCATCCTCTGTGTTGTGGGGGAATGCATCCCTCTGTGTTTTGTTTATTAAATAATTCCAACATGGCATCAGAGCAGTTCTAGGCTCTCAGTGAAAGAAGGAGTCTTTACTGAAGAAGTTGTAAGATTGTTTGTAGAAGCAGAAGTCTCCAATAGCGAGAAATATTTTACAGTAGTGATAAAGTTTGTGTTTACACAGTCAATATGGCAGCATCAGGCACAAGCCTGAAAAATCCCCAACTACCACAGTTCAATGGGAAGAATTATGATTATTGGGCTATTACAATGAAGGCCCTATTCTCCTCAGAATATTTAGGAATTGGTGGAACATGGTTTCCAAGAACCAGTAGAAGCAACAACATATAATGCTTTGACACAAGCACAAAGATATTTGTTGAGAGAAAATAAGAAGAAGGACTCCAAAGCCCTCTTATATATTTTTCAAGTAGTACGTGAGAGTATTTTTCCAAGGATTGCATCAGCAACAAAGTCTAAGGAGGCATCAGATACCCCCCAGAAAATCTATCAAGACATGGCAAAGGTGAAGACTACAAAACTTCAAATGCTGAGAAGAGATTTTTAAACTCTTTGTATGAAAGAGTCTGATAACATGGAATATTTCTTCACACATGTGATTGGGTTGGTTACCTAGATAAGGTCTCATGGAGAGACACTTGAAGAAAGGAGAATAGTGGAGAAAGTCTTAAGAATTCTACTATCAAGGTTTGATGTCATAGTAGTGACCACAGAAGAGACAAAGGATCTCTCACATTTTTCTGTCGATGAGCTTCATGCATCACTTATGTCTCATGAGCACAGACTGAATAGAGCAACAAACTTCTCATTGGAGAACGCATTGAAGACACAAATGTCTTTTGGTCAAGGTAGACGTCAAGGAAGATCAAACTACCGAGGAAGAGAAAGAAGGCCACACAGAGGTGGAAGAAGCAGCCCTGCAATCATAAGTGGGAGGGGTATCCATCAGAATCCAAGAAAAGGCTCAAGCTAGAGTCAAGCACAAAATCAAGCACAAGGACAGAGGTATGATAAATCTCAAGTCCAATGTCATTATTTCAAAAAGTATGTTCATTATGAAAATGAATGTAGAAAGAAAAAAAATGACATGGGTAGTAAACCTAGTGTAAATTTTACGAAAGAAAATCATAACGAAGGAAATGTTCTTTTAACTTGTAATGTAGCACAAGAAAAACAAGAAGATGTATGGTTCTTAGATTCAAGGTGTAGTAACCATATGACTAGAAACATAGCAATGTTTTCCAATCTAGATGAGAGTGTAAAATCTAAAGTGACAACGGGGACTAATATCAAGGTCTCTGTCATGGGGAAAGGAAAAGTGAACATACTAAAAAATAAGGGAGAGAAGAAATTTGTGCCAAATGTCTATTATGTACCTGGCTTGAAATGTAACCTTATAAGCATCGGACAACTCATTCATAAGGGCTACAATGTGTTTTTAAAAAATGATGTGTGTACAACCATGGATATACCTCCAAGTTAACAAGTCATTGCAAAAGTCCATATGACAAGCAATAGAATGTTTCCTCTCAAGATTAGATCACACTTGAAGGAAGGAGGTGTTGTAGCCGCTGTCACACAAGAAGTATTTCAAGAAGAAGTGAAAGATGAGAACTGGTTATGGCATTTGATATTTGGACATCTCAATTTCATAGGTTTGAACTTATTGCATAGAAAAGACATGGTAAAGGGATTACCACTCATAGATGAACTAGACAACCTATGTGAAGGCTACATCTTGGGAAAAAAACATAGAGAATCATTTCCAGCAGGAAAGAGTATAAGGGCAAAGACACCTTTGGAGATTATCCACTCAGATTTATGTGTACCAATGCAAACACCATAATTAGTTGGCAGTCTTTATGTTTTGAAATTTATAGGTGATTGCACAAGAAAGACACGGTTCTATTTCCTAAAAAAGAAAAGTGAAGTGTTTGAACAATTCAACCACTTCAAAGCTCTTGTTGAGAAGCAAAGTGGACACTACATAAAAGTTTTGAGAACTAATAAAGGTGGAGAGTATATCTCCAAAGACATCCTACATTTCTACAGGGAGCATGAGATTCACAAGCAAATTACCATAAGGTATACATCTCAACAAAATGGTGTAGCAGAAAGAAAGAATAGAACCATCATGGACATGGTAAGAAGTATGTTGAAGGCAAAGAATTTTCCGAATAAGTATTGGGCAGAAGATGTAAATTGTGCAACTTACTTTTTAAATAGATGTCCAACCAAAGCTATTGTCAACAGAGTTCCAGAAGAAGCATGGAGTGGAACAAAGCAAGTTGTCACTCACATGAGAGTGTTTGGATGTGTGGCATATGCACATGCCCCGGATCAGTTAAGGAAGAAGTTTGACAACAAGGGGGAGGAGTGTATATTTATTGGATACATTTATGAATCCAAGGCCTACAAGCTCTATAATCCATCAAACAAGAAGGTAATAATCAACATAGATGTTCAGTTCATAGAATAAGAAGCTTGGGATGGAAGTTTAGAGAAGACAGTGAATGTGAAGACATGTATTTCACATGAAGACAAAGAGGAATTGATTGCAAAAAATAATTCCTCAATGGTGGATCCTCCTCCACTTACACAAGCTCAACAGAGCACACCACAAGCAGGAAATAGAGAAGCATTGAGAAACCAAGAAAGTGCTTCTCCAAGCACACCAAAGGGATCAGGAACTCCCTCGAGTTCAAGAGAATCTCCAAGCACATCTTCAGCAAATACAAGACCAAAACTCAGAAATTTAAGTGATATTTATGAGCAAGAAGAAGTTAATAATAATGTTGGTTTGAATACTTTATTTTCTTTATTTTGTCATGTTGATGACCCAATCCATTTTGAAGATGCAATAAAAGAAGAGAAGTGGATTTAAGCAATGAATGAAGAGATAGGAGTAATATAAAAGAATGACACATGGGAGTTAGTGGACCTCCCACAAGAAAAAAATTTATTGGAGTAATATGGGTCTATAAGACCAAGAAAAACATTGAAGGAAAGATAGAAAGGCACAAAGAAAGGATAGTTGTTAAAGGCTACAAGCAGTAGCAAGGTAGAGACTATGAGGAAACCTTTGCACTAGTTGCAAGGATGGAGGCAGTGCGGACAGTGGTGTCTATAGCAACACAACAACAGTGGAAAGTTTATCAAATGGATGTGAAGTCAGCATTCTTGAATGGAGTGTTGAAAAAGGAGGTATATGTTGAACAACCTCCTGACTATGAAATAGAAGGCCAATAACACAAAGTGTGTAAGTTGAAGAAAGCTCTTTATGGGCTAAAGCAAGCACCAAGAGCATGGTATAATGGGATTGATGCTTACCTGATAGACAATGAGTTTGACAAGTGTGATGGTGAACCCACACTCTACATCAAAGAAAATGACGGTAAAATTCATATTGTTGTTTTGTATGTAGATTATTTGATTTTCACATGCAATGATGTTTCTCTCATTGCTAATTTTAAAGCAGTCATGAAGAGTGAATTTGAAATGATTAACTTGGGTTTGTTGAGATATTTTTTGGGCATAGAAGTAAAGAAAATAGAAAAGTGGATTTTTATCTCCCAAGAAAAGTATGTTGAAGAAGTTTTAAAGAGTTTCAATATGCAGAACAACAAGCTATCATCAACTCCAACTGTCATGGGGTTGAAGTTGAGCAAGGAAGATTACAGCAATAATGTCGATACGACATTGTATAAGAGCATGGTTGGTAGTCTAATGTATTTGACTGCAACTAGGCCTGATATAATGGATGCAATAAGTTTGATATCCAGATTCATGGAGGCATCCAAGGAGACACATTGGCAAGTAGACAAGAGAATATTGAGGTATGTAAATGGAACAAAGGAGTATGGTGTTCTATACTCCACATCTATACTTTTAAGATTATTGGCTACACTGACAGTGATTGGGCTGTAAGTGTAGATGACAGAAAGAGCACATCAAGGTATGTCTTCCATTTGGGATCGGGAGCCATTTCGTGGGTTTCCAAGAAACAAACAATAGTTTAATTATCAACAGTACAAGTTGAATATGTAGCAGCAACATCAATAGCCTGTCAAGTATTGTGGATGAGAAGAATGCTGAGGGATTTATCTCATGAACAAGACAAAGGAACCACAATATTTTCAGATAACAACTCAACAATTGCATTGTGAAAGAATTTTGTTTTCCACAAGAGAACAAAGCATATTGATGCCAAATACCATTTCATAAGAGAATTAGTTAACAATGGTGAAATTTTTTTGTAGCATTGCAGGTCAGAGGAATACTTCGCTAATATCCTTACAAAGCTATTGGGATAGAAGAGTTTTTTTTATCTTAGACAATGTCTGGGAATGATCGATGGCGGTAGTTGTGATTAAGGGGGAGTGTTGGAAATACTCCCAACCACCACCATGAATAATGAGTGGCAGTGGCCCACGCTTCATTGAATTTTCTGTGTAGGGAAGGACGAGCCTCAGTTTTCAAATCTGGAGGTGTTCACGCAAAAAATCAAAACAGAGTATCGGGACCCGTACTCTGTGTTATTTCTTACTTAGCCGTATTCATCTATATGTTTTCCTACATTTTCGTGCCCAAAAATTTTCTTGTTTACCCTTAAGCTTTTTCGTTGAATGTTATTTCCCCGCCAATGCAATATCGGCGGGACCCACCACCAACCTTACCGCATTTGTAAACCCGTGAAATCCTTTGCATTCTACCATTTCCTTTGTTCTATGCACTTCGCATTTACCGTGCCTTTTTGCGTCGCCACCCGCACTTCGCAAACTTTATGGGTTAAATTTTAAGCCCGCATTGAAACTTATGTTTCTGCCGATGTGATTCGGCGGGAACCACCATATGCTTTGTTGCATTAACGCATAAACCTTTGTTCACCTTATTTCCTTACCTTTTATGAATTTCGCATTTCCCATGGCGTACCACCTGTAGGCTGCACTTCGCAAGTTATAAGTTTTAACTTTAAAGCCACCCGCAAGTTGTTTTGTTTTGTTTGCGATGAGATCGCAAAGGGGCATGTGTCAAGCTTAGGAGGGTAGCGCAAAGCGCACACCGCAAAGCTCTGGAGTTAACAGATAAGCACCCACAGGTTAAGTTGTTTACATTGTGATCCGATGTGCAACATCACATGGAATATCGTAAGACTTAAGGTTTTCCCATGTTCGCATTAGTTAAATATTATAATTGCTGATGAGCGATTTGTGATGGAGGCGTCTGGCACGATGTGTTTTCGGAAGTAGAAGCCATAATATTTTAGGGCCGTTGTTATGTGTTCTAAACACATTTTGTACGTTGTTTTGCGTATTAATAGCAAATTAGAACGAAAGGACGATTTTGTCATTGAACGTCCGATATAACGTTAAATTGGTTTGAATGTTCAGGCTTCAACCATTTTTGTATAAACCAGTGTAATTTCCATATGATTTTAGTAAAGGAATGAATCAAATTTTAGAAAAGAGTTGAGTAAATTTGAAAGTATTCCTCTCTTATATTTTACGTTTTCTGTCTGTGAATTGTTTGGCTGTTATTTCTGCAATATTTAACATTCTCTGTGTTGTGGGGGAACACATCCCTCTTTGTTTTTTTTATTCAAAAATTCCAACATCATTCACCCTGTCGACATTGGCAAGTAGATCACGACCGAAGAGAAGCTTTGCACACTGAATGCACTACTCTGTGCTTTTCTGCTAGCTGGACCATATATATATAACTAATAACTATGAGGGCAAGTTGTTAGGAATGTTTGGAAAACTAAAATAGATGTACCATCGTTGTGGGGAATCTTAGGTCCTTCCAATCCTTGTGGGGATTGATAGGGAGTAGTAGGGCCTTCCACTATTTTGATTTTCAACCCAACCATGAAAAATCTGCAGAAGTTGTTGAAAATGTCACACCAGACTAGCTGGAATTTGCAGTGTTCTAAATATATTTATTGTATTTTCTTAAGTGCCTAGCATCTCACGCAACTTGTATCCTGTTCCATCGTTTGAAAATAATCATATCAATACTTTTGTTATTATTGACGAATGCGTCTGGAGGGAACATTTCTGCTTATCATCGACGCCAAATAATAAAAATACTTGTTCATTTTGATTACATGACCCCACATCTAACTGATTCTGTATCCCGTTTCACAGTAATGACATAATCATATCAATTAGTTTGTGACTATTGAAGGAGGTTGGGGACCAGTTTTACTTATTGTGGACGCTCAAGAATAAAATAGAAAAAAACAACCTTGCAAGTTCTCAATGGAAACTAATAATGAATTCTATAGATGCAAATGGAAAAAAGAGACATTGAAAATGATACATTTAATTAAAAACAATTCTTTTATCAAATTAAAGGTGAGGTCGAACTGCAGATCATTGCTGAATCGATTACTTTTATGTAAAGCAACAGTATTTGAAAATTCACATCTGTGGTCGGTCAGCCATTATTATGCATCATAACATAAATCTCACCAAAATGAAACTCCCCCACCATCTCCAATTTAAATCTTCTATGATTTGGGTTTTTCAACTTTAGCATCTATTTTTTATTTTTTCAAATTTATAAAAAATTCAGCCGGGTGGGGCGAATTAATGGGAATGCACAGATTCACTGCAATCACAATCATAATCCCAATCACAAGTTTTGGAAAATTAATCATAACTAGGTTCTCAATCTAATAGTGGATAGATATGGTCACTTGTTATCAGAAAATCTCAATTTAATAGTGGGATAGATATGGTCACTTGTTATTAGAAAATGCACATTGACTATGCTTTGATAAGAAAAAGAAAAAAACCATTACCAAATTGAATTGAATTTAAAAAAAAAGACGAAGGATGAGGCTGAGAACTCAAGTCCACAAGTTTTTTTCACAATCCACACAAAAATCGAAATAGAGTACCCGAGCACATTACTGTGCGTTTATTTCCTTTTCAGCCGTTGACTTACCTGTTTGCCCACACTTCGTCACCCATAACATTTAAGTTTTATCCTTAAGCCTTTCGCCAAATTTATTTCCCTACTAATGTGATATCAGTGGGACCCACCACTTACCTCCACCGCATTAACCAAACCATGCAAAAAAAAATTATTTCGTTTAACACCTTATCACACTCCCTGCTGTTTAACTCCCCACATATCGTAGCCCACAACATTTAGAACTTACCTCTCAAGCGCTTCGTTGAATGTTATTTCCCCGCCGATGCATGTTAGGTCCCTATATTACTAGTATAGTCCCTTATTGTTATTAGTGTAACCCCCTTATTATTATTATTGTATCCTTGTAACCCGCACTTTGTTATTATTGTGCCCTTAAATTATTATTGTTAGGTCGGCTAGGATTACATTGTGGCCCACTAGGATTACATTATGGCCACATGGACTCCTATATATAGAAAGGAGGTTTTGTAAATTGTATCATCCAAGATTTGTTCATTTCTGTAATGTATTGGAGGTTGCCCCCTCGAAGTGGCTTATTTCTAAGGCATTGATATTTCTTTTCTTCTATTTTTGGAGTTGGTTACACAACATTTGGTATCAGAGCTTTGGATTCTAGGGTTTCGCTGCTCCAAACAGGTCATCATGGAATTTTTGCTATAACTTGTTTTCTACAAAGTCTCAGAAACTGAAATTTTTAGGGTGCGAAGCCTAAATCCTGAGGAACATCGTCAAAAAATTTTAGAGCTTGGTTCGCAATATTTTGGAGATATGATCTGTGGAATTCAGGTCTTTTTTCAGGCTCCTAAACAGGTCATCGTGGCATTTGCGCTATAATTTTTTTTCTACAAAGTTTCAGAGGCTGAAATTTTTAGGGTGTGAAGCTGAAATCCTGAGAAAAAGTTTCAAAAAATTTCAGATCTTGGTTCGCAATATTTTCGGAGATATGATCTGTGGAAGGTAGTGCTTTTTCAGGCTCCTGAATTTCATCTCAAAGAGGTGATCGTGGGAAAATCTTCATAACTCTCTCTCTGAGCATCGGATTGGAGTGCCGTAAAAAGTGGTTGCAATTACATGGATTTTAGTTTCTTGGCTATCAATTTCATATCTGAAGGATGAAACAGTGACACACGGCAAGTCGTACAAGTTCGCTCTACTGAACCAGTCCATAATTAGGTCATTGTGGGAGATTGGACACAACTTTGTCTTGGAGAATCCAAATTATGTCATACCTGTGGCATTCGAAAGATAGCTCAAAGGGCTATTTTGATACTGAAATTCAAATATTGAAGTGCTACAATCACAGAGATAATCCAATTTCAATATCGAGCTCCTCAAAAGAAAGAAAAAGGTGTGTATTTTTTTTCTGAATTGCATAAGTCTTGTTTGAAGAATCAATTTGAATTGATTCCAAGGGCATATTGTAGAATAGATATCAGTATTAGGTTCTAAAAGATCCCCCATAAAAATAATTCAACACCCATTAAGCCTTTATAAGGCTCTACTATGACTCATGAAGATGAAGAATTGCAACATGATCTATCAAAATTACAAGAGCAAGTGCAACAAATTTCACTCTCACAAAGAGAAACAAAAAATGAAATGGAAGTTTTGAAGAAAGGCGTGGAAGCGAAGATGGATGGCATGGAAGCTGGCATGGAAGCTAAGATGGAAAACATGAAGAATGATCTAAAAGCAGACATCGAAGGTTTGACAAAGTTGATACAAGAAATGTTTCCTAATGGTGAAAAGATAGTAGAAGAACCTCATGATGAGAAAAAAATAAATGTTAATCGTGATTTCATAAACTCTAATGTTGGCGGGAAGAACCACCATATTCCAAAAATGGATATGAGGAAGTTTGATGGAAATGATTCTGTAACATGGATACTACAGATGGAGCAATATTTTGATCTCCATAACGTGCAAAACACACAAAAGGTACGCATTGCAACTTTACATTTAGAACAAAATACATTTGTATGGTATCGATGGCTTTTCTCCCGTAAAAAAATTGTTACTTGGTCAATTTTTACGGATGAAATGATAGCACATTATGAGGATACAAAGAGAAACAGCTTCTTTAGCCAATTGATAAATCTCAAACAAAAGGGTTTAGTGGGGGAGCACGTTGAGGACTTCCAAAAATTGAATATAAGGGTAACCGATATTCCATAGGAACACAGGATTGATCTCTTCATAGGCACTTTAAAGGATAACATCCAACATGAAGTTCGGGGAGCTGGACACAAACCAAGTGGAGAAGGCATTCAAAGTTGGCAAGAAAATTTGAATGTAAATTATGGTGACAAGGAATCCTACCACTCAATTCTATAAAGAAGGAAGTGTTGCTACACCTAGATTTCCACAACCTACAAGGTTGACACCACAAAATTTGGAAGAAAAAAGAGCAAAAGGGCTTTGCTACAGTTGTGATAGAAAATACACTAAAGGTCATAAGTTTGCTGAAAATAAATTATTTTACATAGATTGTGAAGAAGAAGAAGAAAATGAACAAGAAGAGGATATACACCAGGAACCATCCCTAGAACAGGAAGAAATGAATCTGACCATATCATGTAATGCACTAGCAGGAATTACCACTCCTCAAACTCTCAAGATAGAAGGACAGATCAAGAAGAAAAATTTAATAGTGTGATTGATTCAGGTAGCACCCATAATTTTATTCATTGTAAGGTAGCCAAGGAATTAAATTTTTTCCTATACCCAGCACCAGAATGTCAAGTGATGGTTGCAAATGGAGGAACTATAAATTGTTCTGGAAAATGCCATAATATCAAGCTAACCATGGGGTAATATGTATTGAATAGTCCAATGCTTTCCATTCCAATGGGAGGTGTTATTTTTTTACTAGGAGTACAATGGCTACAATCTTTGGGATGGTAGCTTTTAATTTTCAAGAAATTTTCTTAAAATAGTTTTAGGAAGGAAAGGAAGTTGAATTACGGGGTATCGTAGGGAAGACGGGAAGATAATGAGCTCTAATGCCATGACAAAGTTATGAAGAAAGAAAAATGAGGCATAATTGCATAATTATGTTCATTAGAAGTTACAACATCAAAATCACCTATTTCTCCGAATCTCCAAAAAGTCCTGGACAATCATTCCAAGGTGTTTGAAACTCCCAAAGGACTCCCACCTATTCATGATCATGATCATGCTATTCATTTGATTCTAGGAAGTGTTCCTCCAAACATCAGGCCTTATAGATATCCTTATGTCCAAAAGAGTGAAATTAAACGTATGATTGTAGAAATGTTAGAGGCGGGTATAATTCAACCTAGTCAAAGTTCTTTCTCTGCTCCTGTAGTATTGGTACACAATAAGGATGGATCATGGCGCATGTGTCCAGATTATAGGGAGCTCAATAAGCTCACCATTAAAGATAAATTTCTCATTCCTGTGATTGATGAATTATTGGATGAATTACATGGAGCAATTTATTTTACCAAGTTGGATATTCATTCAGGATATCATCAAATTAGAATGAAGACCGAAGATATTCCAAAAACAACATTTCGAAATCATGAGGGTCATTATAAATTTTTGGTCATGCCTTTTGGCCTTACCAATGCACTTTCTACATTTCAAGGGTTGATGAATTCCATTTTCAAACCCTTCCTTATAAAATTTGTGTTAGTATTTTTTGATGATATACTAATCTGCAATAGGTCTTGGTAGGATCATGTTCAATATGTGACAGGGTGCTCAAACTATTGGAGGAAAAATAATTATATGCAAAAACATTCAATGTTTCTTTGGAGTACAAGAGGTGGAATATCTGGGTCATATTGTATCTCACGTGGGTGTTAAGGCAGACCCTAACAAAATTAAAACCATTAAGGAATGGAAATTCCCCACAACCAAAAGCAGTTGCATGGATTTCTCGGGTTAATAGGGTATTATAGCAAGTTTTTTAAGAATTATGGGAGAATACCAGCACCTCTAACAACATTATTGAAGAAAGATGAATTTTCATGGAATCCTAAAGCAACTAAGGCCTTTGAACATCTTAAAGAGGAAATGTGCCTAGCACCAGTCTTAGCTATGCCAAAATTCACAAAAGCCTTTATTGTGGAAAGCGATTCCTCAGGAAATGGAATTGGTGATGTTCTAATGCAAGAAGGAACACCCATTGCTTTTGAAAGTCGTCCAATCAAAGGAAAGTATTTACAGAAACCTATTTATGAGAAGGAAATGTTAGCAATACTGCATGCACTAAATAAATGGCGAACTTACCTAATGGGAAGACACTTCAAGGTAAAACCGATCATGATAGTCTTAAACACTTTTTGGAATAAAGACTATCGTCAGAAGAGCAGCAAAAATGGGTCACAAAGATGTTGGGTTATGACTTTGAAATAATCTACTAAAAGGAAAGCTTAATGTTTGCAGATGCACTCTCAAGAAAGGATGAAGAGGTGGAAGCATTTCTTTGTGCCATTTCTATTATCCAACCAGATTGGATAACTGAAGCAAGAGATGAATGGAAGAAGGACAAAGATGTATGGACACTCATCCAAAATTCGCAGCAAGATCCTAGTACATCTAATACATTTAGTTGGAAAAATGATTCCTTATGGTACAAATATTGCTTATATCTTTGTAATAATTCCCAACTAAAACAAAGATTCTTTTGGAATTGCGCACTTCTCCTTTAGGAGGACACTCAGGATTTTTAAAAACTTACCACAGGGTGAAGAAATAATTTTTTTGGATGGACTTAAATCTAATATTCAAAGGTTTGTGGCGGAATGTTCGGTTTTCCAAAAAAATAAAGTTGAGACAATTAAGACCTCGAGTCTTCTACAACCTTTATCCATTCCAAGTCAACGTTGGGAGGATATTTCAATGGATTTTATCATAGGTTTACCTAAGTCCGAAGGAAAGAGTGTCATCATGGTGGTAGTTGATAGAATTACCAAGTATGCACACTTTTGTGCATTATCTCATCCATTTAAAGCAAAGGGTTGCTCTTGCTACTACATTTATGGACAGAATCTGGGTAAGCTACATGGAAACCCAAGGGTTATTGTGAGCGACAAAGATCCCATTTTTACTAGAAATTTTTGGACCGAGTTATTTTCTTGTTTGGGTACTCAATTAGCTCATAGCTCGTCTTATCATCCTCACTCTGATGGTCAAACTGAGATATTAAATAAATGTTTGGAATGATATCTTCGTTGTTTTGTATCCGATAAACAAACACAATGGGTCAAGTGGTTACCTCTCCCTGAATGGTGGTATAACACTTCCTTCCATACTGCAAGAAATGACCGATTATGGCACTCTATGGATATCATCCACCATCCATCACATCATATTTAAGGGAAAATTTGAAGGTTTGAGCAAGGAAGATCACATCGAGCATCATCAAGAAGTTCTCCAACTCTTAAAGGATAACCTGAATTTGGCACAAAATCGAATGAAACAATAGGCAGATCAACATGACAGGGAGAGAAGTTTTGATGTAGGAGACTGGGTATTTTTATGGCTACAACCATACAAACAAATTTCCCTCAAGCAAGCTAAGAAGGATAATAAATAATCGCCAAAGTACTATGGTCCTTACAAGGTGTTGCAAAATATTGGTACTATGACATACAAATTGGAGCTTTTTGCTTCTTCACGAGTGCATCCAATTTTCCATGTTTCATGCTTAAATAAGGTTATAGGTAAAAATCTTCCAGTTCAAACAATATTGCCAGAAATTGATGAGGAAGGAAAAATCATATTGGAACCTAAAGTAGTCACAGAAACCAGAACTCGACAGCTACAGAATCGATCAATTTCAGAATATCTCATCAAGTGGAAGAACTTACCCACTGAAGATTCTACATGGGAGGATGAGAATTTTATACAGAAACACCCAGAGATACTCAAGTGTTGAGGACAACACTTTTTTTAAGGAGAGGGGCATGCCAGGTCCCTATATTACTAGTATAGTCCCTTATTGTTATTAGTGTAACCCCCTTATTATTTTTATTGTATCCTTGTAACCCCCATTTTGTTATTTTTGTGCCCTTAAATTATTATTGTTAGGTCGGCTAGGATTACATTGTGGCCCACTAGGATTACATTATGGCCACATGGACTCCTATATATAGAAAGGAGGCTTTGTAAATTGTATCATACAAGAATTGTTCATTCATGTAATGTATTGGAGGTTTCCCCCTCGAAGTGGCTTATTTCTAAGGCGTTGATATTTCTTTTCTTCTATTTTTGGAGCTGGTTACACAACAATGAGATCTGGCAGGACCCGCCAACCATTGGCACAATTAAAATCCACCACAAACCTTTCTTTCGTCGTATTTCCTTTCCTTTCTCGTATTTCACACTTACCACTTTTAAGCTGCCCACATCCCACACTTTGAAAAGTTTAAGCTTTACCTTTTAAAGCCAACCACAAGTTAAATTGTTTACATTGTGATGCGACATGTGCCACATCACATTACAATCACAAATTCCTATGTTTTCCCATAAGCACAAATGTTAAAAGTTGAAATCTCTGGTATATGATTTGCGATGGGGCAACAGATGCGATGTGTTTTCAGAACTAAATCGCATAAACTTTCAAACCCGCCATTTAGTGTTTTGTACATTGTTTTCGTGTAGAAACAACATAATATAGAGGAGGACATTTTGGTTGTTAAACAGTCAGATCTAGCATTGAAATGCTTTAAATTTTTAGGATTCAGCCATTTTGTATAAACCGAATGTAATTTCCATATGTTTTTTCAGAGTGGAATGAATCGAATTTAGAGAAGAGTTGAATAAATTCCTCTTTTGTGTTTTCTTGTTGTCTATCTATGAATGTATGAATTTTATTTCCACAAATTTCTGCATTCTCTATGTTAAAAGGGGAATGAATTTCTCTGTTGTGTTTATTCAAAATTTTCAACATGTTATACTAACGAAGGAGTGAACTATGATTGAATTGATCATAGAAAGCAAGAATCATTCAATCATAGAAATGCAAGAATCGTAAGTATCAGTTTATATATACCTGGATTGTCAGCTTTGAATCTTATCGCAACCTACGCACTCATAGGAGTTATTACTGTGTTACTGACTGGGGGATCAACCAAATTAAATTTAAGTGGATCATTTGTGGGGGTATAGTTCCTGAAGCCTTCTCCTATCACATACAAATTGTAGCCATGTAGATGCATCGGATGATTCTCAGCCACAAAGATGTTTATTGACTGAAAAACCAGTTGCACTGTAGCGTTGTATTTGAGCACTTTCACTTTGCTTTCGGGAGAGGAACCCAAATATTTCGAGAGATATCATCTCTAGTATAGTTGAATTTATGAGGAGGTTTCGAGGAAAATATTTGGAAAAGACTCCATTAATGCTGAAATAATTAGCTTGGAGGAAGGCTATGGTGGGATCTATGAAGGATATGTTGTTCATACTTGCACTAAGCCTCATTTCGTTGGGGCCTTTACAGGTGTTTCCAGTTTCACACGGAAGAAAACACAGTCCAACAGTTGAGATGAACCTTTTTTCCACGATTTGTGGAATGTCGACTAGGTGCTCTAGGGAAGCCAGGCTTCGCATTGCTTTCCTAAATTTAGTGACAGTTGCAGTGTCATTGTAGGATGGAAGCTTAGGAAAAATGGGTCGTGTAGAATTTTGATGAGCACAATGTACTTATAAATGGCAAGAGTTGTTGTGTTATCGAAAGCTCCCCGTCGTCTACTATTATATGCTCGTGTGGCCATATAGTATTTGCGCACATCACAGTCGTCTTCCATCATGAAAAAGAGAAACTATAGTCTGACCAGCAGTGATGACGATTACATCTATTTTGTATGGCTTGGTGTAGGAGGCATCCACGGCTACAACTGTAAACTATTGTCTTGCTATCTTGAAAAAGTGCCCACTATTGAGTGTAGCATTCACGATCCGCTGAAGATACGTTTTTGCTCATTTTATAGGGAGGCAAAATGTTTCTACATCAGCAATACTTTAATCAGTATCTCTTCCATTTTTTCACAAGACCCATTTTTCTAAGTTGAATTCCTAATCTATTAAAGGAAAAATTCAATACTAGATCTAGAACAGGGATAGAGGTCGCCCAGTTTTCCATTTATGGTGAAGACATCGCAAAAATTGGGCACACCACCTGTACGAATTGCTTCCTTTATCACGGGTGATGGGATCTTTGTTCCCCCATTCTCCTGATTAATAACATCATCCCTTTTAATCAGTACTAACCATTAAAATTCATTAGATGTGCCAACGTTTGTGTATTGAATCCCATGCAATCTCATCACCTATTGTAATTGGAATTTCTGCATTGGGGTTTAGGAATTCTGCATTGGGGTTTAGGAAAGGGATATAAGCTTCCTCTTCTTAGGAAGAATCATTAATGTTTCATACATTGTAGCCTCTGAATCATGACACATGAGAATGCAACAATAGGGTTCCTTCTTGTCCAGTAATGATGAATCTCTGTGTATAACGTCCACCTGGTTGAATGGGACATTGTGTAATATATGCAGGTCTGTCGGCCCACCCTATATGCAACTGCTTAACTCCATGCCTAACATATTTAACCATGAGTTTTACCATCAAAAATATCTATATTATCATCGATTATATTTATAATAAAAACAACCAATGTAACTCTGTCTGAGACATTAATGATGCATTGTTTTTGGAATGGCTTTACCACACATTACTAAGTATTATTATCAAGTATTCAAGTAATGTAAAGTATATCTCTTTTCTTATTTATCATGTTTTATTTGAATTTTTGATGATGGGTGATGAGACCACCCAAAACATATGGCATGATTAAATTTGCACACAAAATATATATATATATATATATATATATATGGTGTTATCACCCATCATTACGGATTCAAGTTAAGTATATCTCTTTTCTAATTTATTATTCTTTACCTGAGTCTTTAATGATGAGTAGTGAGATTAATAATGGGTGGTGAGATTATAGTTACCAAATAATAAGTGGTGAGATTAAATATGGGTGGTGAGATTATAGTTACCAAATAAGTTCCAATTTGAAAAAAAAAATGGAAATTAGATAATTCGATTAGTATTGGAAATTAGATAATTCGACTAGGTCCATGGTAGCTAATGGCCTAACACGCAATTGGTAGTTTGTATGGTAAGCGAAGTGTCTTCTAAACACAAAATTGTTGGGGGCGAAGGTGGCAGATAGGAAGTGGAAATGTACGAAATAAAAACTAAATTACTAAGGGAAATTTCCTAGTTTTAAATTTCAGTTTCTTTTTCCTAGTTTTAAATTTCAGTTTCTTTGATGCTTTTAAAAAAGTTGAGTTAATGATTTGACCTTAAACCTTGAAATTTATAGAATGTGATTAAAGTTTTTTATTTTTTAAATATTTTTATATTAGGATTGAATATTTAGTTTTTAAATATGTATTAATTGAAAAGGATTTTAAATAATATTAAAAATTTTAAGGATTTTAAATAACATTAGAAATTTGAAAGATTTATTTTTCAGTTCCCATTATTTAATTTTTAGAATATATATTAAATATAAAAGGATTTTATATAAGACATTTATGAGGGATATAGTTTTGAGAAGCAAAGAGATTTTGGAGATAACTCATAAATGTGATTGTGTTTTTGTCTAGTGAATTGCAGTTTTAAAATTATTATCAAAATTACTAACAATTATTTAAATTTTTAAATGAATGGGAAGAATATGAGAAGAAAAATGTTGAATGGCAAGAATACGAATAGAAAAAGGTATTGTTGTTAAAGAATATATATATATATATATATATATATATATATATATATATATATATATATATATATATATATATATATATATATATATATATATATAAGTTGTATATTGTTGAATTTTTTCCAAATTGAAAGTTTTCCATACGGATTTTTATCTTATCTTACCGAATTGGGATTCTAATTATGATTTCGTAACTATGGGAATCTGGATTTGAATTAGGATTCCGTAACTATGGATGAGACCACTCAAAAATTAGGACATCAGGAACACCTAGGACATCAGTAAACTTGCACACAACATATATCCAAAAACTTATATCAAAATGGTCTTACCACTCACCATCAAAGATCCAAGTGAAGTATATCTCTTATCCAACTTATCATGCTTTACTAGAGTAATTAATGATGAGTGGAAAGACCAGTGAAAACCTACAACATCAATAAACTCTCACATAACATATATTGAAAAACTTATATCAACATGGTCTTACCACCCATCATCATTAGTGATTTAGGTTTCAGATTTGTCAAACTTTGCTTGAGTTCTGGATGATGAGTAGCAGGAACACTCACAACCTAAGATATCAGTAAACTAGCACATAAACTTATATCAACAAAATACGGACTGTATACACTCACAAATAGACCGTAAGGCTATCACATATCCTCAGCAGAGACATACCAGTGAAGAGTAGCATTGTACTGGGCTCTGTTATAAGTTTTGACAATAACAATGTCACCATTACGTACATAAATCATTGGACCCGGTAGCTGTGCATTGACTGTGACAATTGTATAATTCTTGCATAGCCTGGTAATTGTTTTCCATTCAATCTGCCTAGGAATTAAAAACATCCAATATTGCAAAAATCTACTACTTATTATTCCATGTTTATGGGCGCGCAGAAATAAAAATTCAAAGTAAAGAGTAAGAAAACTTACAATGAAGGTATAATGGTGGATGTTTGCGTTTATGATACCAGCCAAATAAGCAACAAATGTTAAAAGAAAAACTAGCCCAGCTGAAGATAGACGTGTTGATAGCAACGACATTGTTGCAGGAACTGATGTCCTGTAAGAAAAGATGTTGCCATGTTTGCAAATATTGGAAAAAGGTATCTAAAAAATATCATGTTTTTTCATTGAATGTTATTTCCCCACCGATGCGATATCGGTGGGACATACCACCAACCTTACCACATTTGTAAACCCGTGAAATCCTTTGCATTCTACCATTTCCTCTGTTTTATGCACTTCACACTTACCGCGCCTTTCGCGTCGCTGCCGGCACTTCGCAAACTTTATTGTTTAACTTTTAAGCCTGCAACGAAACTTATATTTTCACTGATGCAATCCAGCGGGACCCACCGTATTCTTTTCCACATTTCCGAATAAACCTTTGTTCGCCTTATTTCCTTACATTTTATGCATTTCGCATTTCCCATGGCTTACCGCCCATAGCCCGCACTTCACAAGTTATAAGTTCTAACTTTAAAGCCGCCCACAAGTAGTTTTGTTTTATTTGCGAGGCGATCGCAAAGGGGAACGTTCCAAGCTCAGGAGGGTACCACAAAGCGCACATCGCAAAGCTCAGGAGTTAATGGATAAGTGCTCGCAGGTTAAGATGTTTAGATTGCGATGCGATGTGCCATGTCACATCAGATATCACAAGACTTAAGGTTTTTCTGTGTTCGCACTTGTTAAATGTTATAATCGTCGATGAATGATTTGCGATGGAGGTGCTAGACGCGATGTGTTTTTGAAAGCGGAACCCATAATATTTGAGGTCTTTTGTATGTGTTCTAAACGTGTTTTGTACGTTGTTTCGTGTATAAACATAAAATTAGAACGAAAGGATGTTCTTTTTGTTGAACATCCGATCCAACATTAAATTTCTTTGAATGTTCAGGCTTCGGCCATTTTTTTATAAACTAGTTTAATTTCCATATGTTTTTAGTCAAGGAATGAATCGAATTTCAGAGAAGAGTTGAATAAATTTGAAATTATTCCTCTACTATGTTTTACGTTATCTGTCTGTGAATTTTTTGACTGTTATTTCCACAATATTTAGCATTCTCTGTGTTGTGGGGGAATGCATCCCTTTGTGTTTTGTTTATTAAATAATTTCAACATTGCATCAGAGCAGTTCTAGGCTCTCAGTGAAAGAAGGAGTCTTTACTGATGAAGTTGTACGATTGTTTGTAGAAGTAGAAGTCTCCAGTAGCGAGAAATATTTTACAGTAGTGATAAAGTTTGTGTTTACACAGTCAATATGGCAGAAGTAGGCACAATCCTAACAAATCCCCAACTACCATAGTTCAATGGGAAGAATTATGATTATTGGGCTATTACAATGAAGACCCTGTTCTCCTCAGAATATTTGGGAATTGTTGGAACATGGTTTCCAAGAACCAGTAGATGCAACAACATATAATGCTTTGACACAAGCAAAAAGATATTTGTTGAGAGAAAATAAGAAGAATGACTCCAAAGCCCTCTTATATATTTTTCAAGTAGTACACGAGAGTATTTTTCCAAGGATTGCATCAGCAACAAAGTCTAAGGAGGCATCGGATACCCCCCAGAAAATCTATCAAGGCATGGCAAAGGTGAAGACTACAAAACTTCAAATGCTGAGAAGAGATTTTGGAACTCTTTGTATGAAAGATTCTGATAACATAGACTCTTTATTCACACATGTGATTGGGTTGGTTACCCAGATAAGGTCTCATGGAGAGACACTTAAAGAAAGGAGAATAGTAGAGAAAGTCTTAAGAATTCTACGATCAAGGTTTGATGTCATAGTAGTGGCCATAGAAGAGACAAAGGATCTCTCACAGCTTTCTGTGGATGAGCTTCATGCATCACTTATGTCTCATGAGCACAGATTGAATAGAGCAACAAAATTCTCATTGGAGAATGCATTCAAGACACAAATGTCTTTTGGTCAAGGTAGAGGTCAAGGAAGATCAAACTATCGAGGAAGAGGAAGAAGCCCACACAGAGGTGGAAGAAGCAGCCCTGCAAGCATAAGTGAGAGGGGTATCCATCAGAATCTAAGCTAAGGCTCAAGCCAAAATCAAGTACAAAATCAAGCACAAGGACAGAGGTATGATAAATCTCAAGTCCAATGTCTTTATTGCAAAAAGTATGGAAAGAAAAAAAATGACATGGGTAGTAAATCTAGTGTAAATTTTACGAAAGAAAATCAGAATGAAGGAAATGTTCTTTTAACTTTTAATGTAGCACAAGAAAAACAAGAAGATGTATGGTTCTTAGTTTCAAGGTGTAGTAACCATATGACTAGAAACATAGCAATGTTTTCCAATCTAGATGAGAGTGTAAAATCTAAAGTGACAAAGGGGACTAATATCAAGGTCTCTATCATGGGGAAAGGAAAAGCGAACATACGGACAAATAAGGGAGAGAAGAAGTTTGTGCCAGATGTCTATTATGTACCTGGCTTGAAATGTAACCTTCTAAGCATTGGACAACTCATTCATAAGGGCTACAATGTGTTTTTTAAAAATGATGTGTGTACAACCATGGATATACCTCCAAGTTGACAGGTCATTGCAAAAATCCATATGAAAAGCAATAGAATGTTTCCTCTCAAGATCAGATCACACTTGAAGGAAGGAGGTGTTGTAGCCACTGTTACACAAGAAGTCTTTCAAGAAGAAATGAAAGATCAGAACTGGTTATGGCATTTGAGATTTGGACATCTCAATTTCATAGATTTGAACTTATTGGATAGAAAAGGCATGGTAAAGGGATTACCACTCATAGATAAACTAGACAACCTATGTGAAGGCTACATCTTGGGAAAAAAACACAGAGAATCATTTCCAGCAGGAAAGAGTATAAGGGCAAAGACACCTTTGGAGATTATCCACTCAGATTTATGTGTACCAATGCAAACACCATAATTAGTTGGCAATCTTTATGTTTTTACATTTATAGGTGATTACACAAGAAATACATCGGTCTATTTCCTAAAAAATAAAAGTGAAGTGTTTGAACAGTTCAACCACTTCAAAGCTCTTGTCGAGAAGCAAAGTGAACACTACATAAAAGTGTTGAGAACTGATAAAGGTGGAGAGTATATCTCCAAGGACTTCCTACGTTTCTACAAGGAGCATGAGATTCACAAGAAAATTACCATAAGGTATACACCTCAACAAAATGGTGTAGCAGAAAGAAAGAATAGAACCATCATGGACATGGTAAGAAGTACGTTGAAGGCAAAGCATATTCCAAATGAGTATTGGGCAAAAGATGTAAATTGTGTAGCTTAATTTTTAAATAGATGTCCAATCAAAACTGTTGTGAACAGAGTTCCAGAAGAAGCATGGAGTGGAACAAAGCAAGTTGTCACTCACATGAGAGTATTTGGATGTGTGGCATATGCACATGTCCCGGATCAGTTAAGGAAGAAGTTGGACAACAAGGGGGAGGAGTGTATATTTATTGGATACATTGATGAATCCAAGGCCTACAAGCTCTATAATCCATCAAACAAGAAGGTAATAATCAACATATATGTTCAGTTCATAGAATAAGAAGCTTGGGATGGAAGTTTAGAGAAGACAGTGAATGTGAAGACATGTATTTCACATGAAGACAAAGAGGAATTGATTGCATAAAATAATTCCTCAATGGTGGCTCCTCCTCCACTTACACAAGCTCAACAGAGCACACCACAAGCAGGAAATAGAGAAGCATTGAGAAACCAAGAAAGTGCTTCTCCAAGCACACCACAGGGATCAGCAACTCCCTCGATTTCAAGATAATCTCCAAGCACATATTCAGCAAATACAAGACCAAAACTCAGAAATTTAAGTGATATTTATGAGCAAGAAGAAGTTAATAATAATGTTGGTTTGAATACTTTATTTGATTTATTTTGTCATGTTGATGACCCAATCCATTTTGAAGATGCAATAAAATAAGAGAAGTGGATTGAATCAATGAATGAAGAGATAGGAGTAATATAAAAGAATGACACATGGGAGTTAGTGGACCTCCCACAAGAAAAAAAATTATTGGAGTAATATGGGTCTATAAGACCAAGAAAAACATTGAAGGAAAGATAGTAAGGCACAAAGAAAGGATAGTTGTTAAAGGCTACAAGCAGTAGCAAGGTAGAGACTATGAGGAAACCTTTGCACCAGTTGCAAGGATGGAGACAGTGTGGACAGTGTTGTCTATAGCAACACAACAAAAGTGGAAAGTTTATCAAATGGATGTGAAGTTGACATTCTTGAATGGAGTGTTGAAAGAGGAGGTATATGTTGAACAACCTCTTGACTATGAAATAGAAGGCGAAGAACACAAAGTGTGTAACTTGAAGAAAGCTCTTTATGGGCTGAAGCAAGCACCAAAAGCATGGTACAACGGGATTGATGCTTACCTGATAAACAATGAGTTTGACAAGTGTGATGGTGAACCCACACTCTACATCAAAGAAAATCACGATAAAATTCATATTGTTGTTTCATATGTGGATTATTTGATTTTCACATGCAATGATGTTTCTCTCATTGCTAATTTTAAAGCTGTCATGAAGAGTGAATTTGAAATGACTGACTTGGGTTTGTTGAGATATTTTTTTGGCATAGAAGTAAAGAAAATAGAAAAGTGGATTTTTATCTCCCAAGCAAAGTATGTTGAAGAAGTTTTAAAGAGGTTCAATATTCATAACAGCAAGCTATCATCAACTCCAACTGTCATGGGGTTGAAGTTGAGCAAGGAAGATTACAACAAGAATGTCGATCCGACATTATATAAGAGCATGATTGGTAGTCTAATGTATTTGACTGCAACTAGGCCTGATATAATCGATGCAGTAAGTTTGATATCCAGATTCATGGAGGCATCCAAGGAGACACATTGTCAAGCAGACAAGATAATATTGACGTATGTAAATGGAGCAAAGGAGTATGGTGTTCTATACTCCACATCTAATAATTTTAAGCTGATTGGCTATACTGACAGTGATTGGGCTGTGAGTGTAGATGACAGAAAGAGCACATCAAGGTATGTCTTCCATTTGGGATCGGGAACCATTTCATGGGTTTCGAAGAAGCAGGCAATAGTTTAATTATCAACAGCAGAAGTTGAATATGTAGCAGCAATAGCAATAGCCTGTCAAGTATTTTGGATGAGAAGAATTCTGAGGGATTTATCTCATAAACAAGACAAAGGAACCACAATCTTTTTTGACAAAAACTCAACAATTGCATTGTCAAAGAATCCTGTTTTCCACAAGAGATCAAAACATATTGGTGCCAAATACCATTTCATAAGAGAATTAGTTAACAATGGTGAAATTTTTTTGTAGCATTGCAGTTCAGAGGAATACTTCGCTGATATCCTTACAAAGCTATTGGGATATAAGAGTTTTTTTTATCTCAGACAGTGTCTGGGAATGATCGATGGCGACACTTGTGATTAAGGGGGAGTGTTGGAAATACTCCCAACCACCACCATGAATAACGAGTGGCAGCATCCCACGCTTCATTGAATTTTCTGTGTAGGGAAGGATGAGCCTCAGTTTTCAAATCTGGAGGTGTTCACGTAAAAAATCAAAACAGAGTATCGAGACCCATACTCTCTGTTATTTCTTACATAGTCGTATTCACCTATATGTTTTCCCGTATTTTCGTTCCAAAAACTTTTCTTGTTTACCCTTAAGCTTTTTCGTTGAATGTTATTTCCCCGCCGATGCGATATCGACGGGACCCACCACCAACCTTACCGCATTTGTAAACCCGCAAAATCATTTGCATTCTACCATTTCTTTTGTTCTATGCACTTCACACTTACTGTGCTTTTTTGCGTCGCCACCCGCACTTCGCAAACTTTATGGTTTAAATTTGAAGCCCGCATTGAAACTTATATTTCCGCAGATGCGATCCGGCGGGACCCACCATATGCTTTGCCGCATTAACGCATAAACCTTTGTTCGCCTTATTTCCTTGCCTTATATGCATTTCGCATTTTCCATGGCGTACCACCTGCAGGCTGCACTTCGCAAGTTATAAGTTTTAACTTTAAAGCCGTCTGCAAGTTGTTTTGTTTTGTTTGCGATGAGATCGCAAAGGGGCATGTGTCAAGCTCAGGAGGGTAGCGTAAAGCGCACAACACAAAGCTCAGGAGTTAACAGATAAGCGGCCACAAGTTAAGTTGTTTACATTGCAATCCGATGTGCCATGTCACATCGCATATCGTAAGACTTAAGGTTTTCCCATGTTCACGCCAGTTAAATATTTTAATTGCCGATGAGCGATTTGTGATGGAGGCGTCTGGCGCGATGTGTTTTCGGAAGCGGACCCATAATATTTGAAGGTCGTTGTTATGTGTTCTAAACGCATTTTGTACGTTGTTTTGTGTATTAATAGAAAATTAGAATGAAAGGACGATTTTGTCGTTGAACATCCGATCTAACGTTAAATTGGTTTGAATGTTCAGGCTTCAACCATTTTTGTATAAACCAGTGTAATTTCCATATGATTTTAGTAAAGGAATGAATCAAATTTCAGAAAAAAGTTGAGTAAATTTAAAAGTATTCCTTTCCTATATTTTACGTTGTCTATCTGTGAATTGTTTGGCTATTATTTCTGCAATATTTAACATTCTCTGTGTTGTGGGGGAACACATCCCTCTTTGTTTTGTTTATTCAAAAATTCCAACATCATTCACCCTGTCGACATTGACAAGTAGATGACAACCAAAGAGAAGCTTTGCACACTGAATGCACTACTATGTGCTTTTCTGCTAGCAGGACCATATATATATAACTAATAACTATGAGGCCAAGTTGTTAGGAATGTTTGGAAAACTAAAATAGATGTACAATCGTTGTGGGGACTCTTAGGTCCTTCCAATCCTTGTGGGGATTGACAGGGAATAGTAGGGCCTTCCACTATTTTGATTTTCAACCCAACCATGAAAAATCTGCAGAAGTTGTTGAAAATGTCACACCAGAATAGCTGGAATTTGCAGTGTTCTAAATATATTTATTGTATTTTCTTACGTGCCTGGCATCTCACGCAACTTGTATCCCGTTCCATCGTTTGAAAATAATCATATCTATACTTTTGTTATTATTGACGGATGCGTCCGGAGGGAACATTTCTGCTTATCATCGACGCCCAATAAAAAAAATACTCGTTCATTTTTATTACGTGACCCCACATCTAACTGAGTCTGTATCCCGTTTCACAGTAAGGACATAATCATATCAACTAGTTTGTGACTATTGACGGAGGTTGGGGACCAGTTTTACTTATCGTGGACGCTCAAGAATAAAATCGAAAACAGCAACCTTGCAAGTTCTCAATGGAAACTAATAATGAATTCTATAGACGCAAATGGAAAAAAGAGACATTGAAAATGATACATTTAATTAAAAACAATACTTTTATCAAATTAAAGGTGAGGTCGAACTGCAGATCATTGCTGAATCGATTACTTTTATGTAAAGCAACGGTATTTGAAAATTCACATCTGTGGTCGGTCAGCCATTATTATGCATCATAACATAAATCTCATCAAAATGCAACTCCCCCACCATCTCCAATTTAAATCTTCTATGATTTGGGTTTTTCAACTTTAGCATCTATTTTTTATTTTTTTCAACTTTGTAAAAAATTCAGCCGGGTGGGGCGAATTAATGGGAATGCACAGATTCACTGCAATCACAATCATAATCCCAATACAAGTTTTGGAAAATTAATCATAACTAGGTTCTCAATCTAATAGTGGATAGATATGGTCACTTGTTATCAGCAAATCTCAACTTAATAGTGGGATAGATATGGTCACTTGTTATTAGCAAATGCACATTGACTATGCTTTGATAAGAAAAAGAAAAAAACCATTACCAAATTGAATTGAATTAAAAAAAAAAAAAAAACACACACACACAATCAGTCGTACACTGCCGCTTCATTCAATCAAGTGGGCGTAATATTCTTCATACACAATAAAGCTTTACGATACTTGGAATGATTTGCGGCTGGTGGTCACAATGATTCACTTGGTTTTAATTATTTCTTCTTAAAGATTGAGGCCCACACTCCATGGTACCCATTTCTGATTGAAAAATAATTTAATGTAACTTATTGTTAACGTTTCGTAACAATGATTCATTTTTTCTTTCGTAAGTTATTCTCAAATGTTCAGGTTTTAAGAACGAACCTTCGATGAAAATTAGATTATTGCGACTTTCCTTAACGTTCCGAGTGCAATTAACGGCATCCAAATGTCCTCAAAAGTTGTACAGTTATTGGTCACATCTCCTCAATAGACAGGACAGTACTTTTGGACCTTTGGTATCTCAAAATAAATTATTGTGCGACCTAGGAAGAGTTTGGTGGAAATAAGCACTCCATCCCACTAAAACTAAAAGAGTGTCTTCCTAAAAAAAGGTAATTTTATAATCATATTGCTTTCAACCGTGTTTTGAGGAAAATAAGAAACTTCTTAATGTTTGTGATTGTGTTTTGTTAATTATTTTTTAATAATAATTATTTAACTTTATATATATTTTTTTAATAAATTATAATTATACTATATATATATATATGATATGTATTTTTTAAATTATTTTTAACTTCAAATAATTTTATGAAAACTTATATTTATATGGATGTTTGAACTAACTTCATTCTTGTAGGAATTTAAATCTCAATTTTTATATGGCTTACTTTTGAAATGGAATGGAATTTCATGATTGATTAATACTTCTCAATAAATAATTATAAATATATGATATTTTAATAAAAAAATTAGATAAAGAAAGAGATGTGTAATTGGCTTCTTTAAGTAAGGCTTGGCTAGTTGACTCATGTTCATCTTTTCATATGACTACGCACAAGGAGTGGTTTTTCAAGTGTGAGAGATACGATGGTGGTAATGGCTTCTTAGGAGATGAATGGACAACCATAATCATAGGGAAAGGAAAATTGAAGTTGAAGTTTATGGGTGGAAGGATTAGAAAAATCCTTGGTGTTCTACACATCTCAACATTGGCCAAAAAAATAAAAAATTGTAAGTAACATGAGTGATGTAGGTGTAAAAAACGTGTTTGAAAAGGATACCTATAGAATGGTTTGAGGGGAAATGGTATTACTAATGGGATTTTGAATTGGAACTATATATAAGGTATCGGGAAATGTTGTTAGTGATGGGTGAAGTAACCTTGTAATTCCTATGTGTGGAGCAAAAAAAGGAAAACTCCTATCGTGTCTTGCGAAAATACTCTAGTGTAGCATCAAAGACTCAGAGATATCATAGTGAAGAATTTTTTATTGTTACATGTTAATGGTATGGTAGAAGTTATGCTAAAATGGTATTTGGAGTTTTATTTCTTTGAACATTATTTACATGAAGAATTTTTTATTGTTACATGTTAATGGTATGGTAGAAGGTATGTTAAATTCGTATTTGGAGTTTTATTTCATTGAACATTGTTTACAAGGGAAGAAGAATTAGGTGATATTATCCTCTAGTGCTAAAATAATAGAGAAAATATTACAACTAGTGCATAGTAATGTGTTTGGACTTGTGTTGATTACATCATTGGGAAAATCTATACACTATGTCTCATTTATACATGGCTTATTAAGAAATACATGAATATATATCCTTGGAAATAAATCTAATGTCCTTGATAGATTTAAAGAGTTTAAGGCTCTAGTGGAAAATTGAATATAGAAGAAAGTAAAAGTGTTGATATTTATAATGGTCAAGAATTCTTAGGGGAGGAATTTGATGAATTTTATAAGAAGTGTGGTATAACAAAGTAGAATACTACCTAGTACACACCTCAAAAGCATGAAGTTATAGAATGTATAACAAGAATGTTGATGGAAAATAAAGGAGCATACTCAATCGTGGTAGTTTAGGATAGGCATTTTGGGTAGAGGTAGTGGATACTACATGCTACATGGTAAATATATCACCCTCATGAACATTGGATGATAATGTTCCACATTTAATGATAAGTGATTTAACTCACAATTAAATTACCCAAAATTTTGGCATCGTTGTTGGGGAAGTATACTTAGATATTTACTTTTCAATCTATTATTACCTTTAATTTACAAAAATCTGTTTAGGAGCAGTAAGACAAGAGGTAAGAGCCTATGCATCGTGATTGTGGGGTTATTCCCAACCATATTTGTTGCAACTGCATGTTATTTTAGTTACATTAAACTTTAGCTACATGATTTAAAAAATAAAATTAAAAATTAAAAATACAAAAAAAATTAAAAAAACTCATATAAAACCATATAGGATGCATGTATAGGGAAAGAGATTATAGGGGTAGATTTGATAGAGGATGTATTTCAATTCCATCGTCATCAACCACTGCCATTACACCACGTGGTTATGTAAGAGGCACATCATCTTCCACATCACACATTCCATATTTTGTAGGTAGAACACGACTTCCTGAGGTACAAAGATAAAAAATTCTACCGAGAGAAGAACCAACTTCATATACAAAAGAAATTTTAGATGAACCTATAGTTGAATGAGTAATTTTCCTTTCTTCAATAGGTGAACTAATTATTTGAAAAGAGTTATAAGTACCTAGTGAAGAAGGAGAAGAAGAGGAAGAAGAATAAATGTTTCTGAAGAACCATTAGTAAGAGAAATTGAGGAAGACAATCTAGTTGAGGAACCTTATATAAGCTATGAAGAATCAACTATGGTAGAAGAAGGAGAGATACATGATGAATACATAAGAGGCAGAGAATAAAGACCAAAATTTGGTGGTGATTGAATAGGTGGAAGGCTTCCTCTTGGAGGTGGTAGAGGTGGAAGAGGAGGAAGAGGTGATGGAGACAATTAGTACTACATGAACGAGGTTTTTAAGACATTGATTTAAGACAAAATTATCATTTCATCTTAAAATTTCCATTTTGTCTCAAACATTTCATCACAATTATCATTATTACATATGGAGAAATTGAGACATTTAGTCAAAAGCTCATGAACCACTCAATTATCACTACTAAATTTAAGGGTCAATTGTGAAATTGTTTTAAGACATTTAGTGAAAATCCCATGTACCATGTGACCAGATAAAATTTGGAGATAGATGGTGTGTATTTGAAACCTCTAGTTCCATTTTCTTCAAACTTGAAACTAGGGGATTGGAAAAGGTTTAATTGGTCCATTTTGGTATTCAAACTATGATCAAATCTAGTTGGAACTCACGTGAATCCATGGAGTCATTTTCTTGGATTACCAACGAACTTGTTGGACGAGCTAAAATTTGAAACCAAGACTCTCCTTTCATCCCCTCTTCCGTGATACTAAACTAGGCCTTCTTATACAAGTATTAACTACCTCGAGGAGATTTCAGAAGAGCAAGTTATGGTTAATTGAAAAAGGGATTTTTGAATTATGGAGGAGGGTTTTAGCAATGGAGACCATGGTTTCATCATGAGTTCAACTTTTCTTTTCCTCTTAATTCAATAATTTTTACGAAGGAGGGTTTTATGTTTAATTTTTTTTGGGTGTTAGAGCTCATGCTTTACGCAGATGACCAATGTTCTCAAGGATTTAGCTAATGTGGCTAAGACTCTCAATGAAGCCCAAATGGGCTCTTCTAACGTGTCTTGGGCTAAAAATGGATTAACCACAAATATGTTGTTTCCCTTCCAATTTGACACAGACAGTGACACTTCTAGTGTCTTTTCAAAGGAATGGGACACCTGCTTGGATTTTGTGCTACTCGTTTTCTATTTCTCTATAGAAATAAATACCCACACAAAGTTATAGGAGGAATTTTTCGTCTATTGACACCCAAAAATCCACCTCTCTCTCCTAGGATGTCTCTGGAGCTTGGCGATTGGTACCCTTCTCCTCCAAGGAAGTGAAATACGTGGATAGAGGTTATGGAGCTTCACGACCAATCACCTTCTCCTCTTAGGCGGTGAAAGAGGTGGATAAAGGTGTTGTGAAATTTCTAAACTCAAGCACCACTACTTTAGCTTTTGAGAAAGCTTCATTTTTTATACATCCCCCTCAGGAATAAAACATATTCCTAATCATAGGTGGAAAAAGCGCATCTAAGGTTGCTGCAACAAAAGCTATTGACAAATTTGTGGAGCATGGTAAAACTTTCTTGGAGCATGCTAACCCACCCAGCCTTGGAAAAGTAATTTTGACTACATCCATTTATGGCAGCAAGGATATAACATGTAAGTCTCTATCTCATTCCATATCTCTTACTGAATTTATGTCTTTGGAATATTTTATAAACATTGAACAAATTTAGAAGAATAAACATAATCTATCGAAACACTTATCTGAATTTGAAATTTTTAATTTATCCACTCTTGACAAAAATATAATAAAACCCTTGGGTACTTGCGAAATCCCAGTTCTAAGATTAAAAGGGAAGTCCATACTGTGCTCTTCAAAACTAGTCTGGACCCCTCTCTCTCCAAAACCTTTCATCCAATCATCATTAAAAGAGTCTCCATAAATATGAAAGAAAACTATTAAACAAGGGAAAATCCTTCTGAGAATTGATTTAGTGGTAAGTGGAAAGAAGACCAAAGAAATGGAGAATTCGAAATAAGAACCCTCCAAATAAAGTTTTCTTAAATTGAATTTCTATGGGAATCAAAATGAAACCCAAGAGAATCAAAGGCAGGTGGAGTCATAAGAGTCACTAGTAGGACAGTGATAATATATTTCTATGAGGGATTGGGAGTGAATTCAAATAGTATAACAGAGGTAGAATTAGTGTTGAGAGGTTTGAACTCTGAAGGACGTATTCTTATTGGGAATTGCATTACTCTAGGAAGGAGGAAATTACACAAGTCGTAATAAAGGGGAATACAAAGGAAAGTTGAATAGATTTTATTAAAGAAGCTTACCTTTAGACAAGGCTGAGAGCTTATTGAAATTCATAACTTACATAAGGCATAGGTATTAAGCACTTTAGTTGAAAAGCAACAACCCTTTTGCAAAGCAAGAAATTCTTAATATCTAGTGCACTCACATATATTAAACCATTCTACAACTGTACCGAAATATTTTATGAAAATAGACATTACTAAGGTCATCGTTGGCATTTTATTGCATGGATGGGTGGATAATTGGCCATTTTGGAAGGATAAATATTTATGCAAATTGATCTTGCATTTCTGTTGGGGTAAATTCGCATGGTTTCTAGACCAATCAATGCAATTTTGATCATTCGTAAAGCCACTATGGGATTGGTTGTACGCGTCACATCAATGAATTTACCCCTTCATATTTCAAAAGGCTTAGTAACAAAATTAGGGTGCCTATAATACTATTGTGAATACTAGTGGCTTTCTCATTTCTGGAGGATGTTTCTTGCCATATTGCATCAACTTGATTCACTAAGGCACCTACTACCTAGATATGGATGCTTCTAATTTTAGCTCTATCTACAATTTTTTTTTTTTTTTTTTATGTTACCTTTTCCCAAATCTCTCTGTTAGTTGTATAAAAATAAAAGGGAAGCAGAGGAAATCACCATCATGAAAAGGATACATCCAATGAAATTTGAGAACTCAAGAAATATGTTGAACAATAAACCGAGGGGTAGAGATCTCAAATTTTGCGAATTATAGAAATTAGAAATGTTTACAAGTTGGGGAGTTCAAATTTTTCGACAGGTCTTCAGCATGAAAATGGTATTGTAGTTGTCCTACAATTATAGAATTGGTTGGATTGCATCCAATACAATTAATGTATTGTTGGTTAGTGTGCGACCATGTTCCCAAAGATAGTAGTTGAGTGTTACTTCATCATATCTAAAATGCACCTCATTACCTGATTAGGACACCAACGAAATGGAAATGGCATTCCACTACACCCAGATAAATTATTAATGGAAACTAGATGGATATTTTTAAATGTTATGCATCAACAAGGATTTCCTTCCAAAAACACATTTATTGAATGTTATGATCATCCTTCACATAAAATGTATAACATCAAATTAATTTAAAAAGAAAATAATATGAGGAAGATATTATGCATTTAATGCACACAGGTAGTAGATTGACTCATGTCTACATTTTTTTTCATGAGAGAAATTAGATTCAAAACAAAATACAAAGATTTAAACAATAACTATACAACATAGACCTGAGTACTTATATTCTATCAAATTGTGTCCAATAAACCCACTGCATAGGAGTGATTTACCTCGTAGTGGTAGGAACTCACAGTGGATGTCAGTCATAAGACAAGCTCTAAGTCCACCAAAAAATACCTCTAGGTATCTCAGCTAACACTTAATCAACCAATGGGTCACTTCATCTTAGCTACTCACAAAATAGGCGCAATAATTTACTTTTTGTGTAATCAGTCCCTTATATAATCCATCTCAGTGAGTTTAATAGTGTAGACAAGAAGAGCCCAAACCACTGAATTTCCTCTAAGAGACCCGGTATGGCAGTATTTGGGTCATATTCAATCAAACTTACCTTCATGAAATTGAAAGAGGACATGATATGTTTTTAATTACAAGGTTTATTGGTGTAAATTCACATGTATTTGTTTGTTTCCATGCATTTTGTAAAAATGTTGAATGTAGAGATGAAATTTTTTATAACGGGGCATGTGGATGAGTTTTGATCGCTATGTTAACAAATTGTGCTAGTGGAAATCCTAGTATGTCAGGTGCTATAGGAAGCCTTAGTTCCATTCACAATGGAGATTCCAACTAATTGATAACGAAATTATTGAAGTGGATGCCCGGTGGCTAGAGTGGGAGCATGACTCAGTATGCCACATGTTGTTTTTAATAACCTCAGGTTTACATGCTATGTTAACATGAAAGCAACCTGTTAGACTCCTATACCAATAGGTGTCATTTTTCATGATTGACTTGTTGAACTATGCAATATGTCAAACCTTTTTCTTGTTGCAAAGGTGTTCCATATTATTCAAAAAATCAAAAAATTTAAAAAATGTAAAGAGGGTATACCCTAAAAGAAAAATCAAAGGGTTAAAAAATAAAATTGGCCAAAAAAGTGAAAGAAAATGAACCCCACCAAAAGAAAGGCCAAGGAAAGTGTGCAAATCTAAATGCCACTACTATTTCATTTTCTGTAATAAGTAATTGTGTGCAGCTTGTTAAACTTTTGCCACAATTTATGAAGAGTCAAACTGTTTAGACTTGACTCATTCATTTTTTAATTTCATATTGTAGAATAGAGAATAATGTCTGGCCAAACAACTTAATCTTGGCAGATAAGTAGATAGGTATAGTTAATGAAAGGTGCTCAACCGTTTAATCTGAGCCCTTGGATGTAATAAGTGTAGACTTAGATAGGTTGCCATGTAAAAGAAAAAGAAGATTGATAAGGGTTTGCCAGTCTAAGTGCACCCTAATAAAGAATAAAAAATGGTAGGGTAAAGTAAGTAGGGTAGGTAGATGTTGTTGCAGGATTGCATGTGGTGAATGATGGTTCTAAATGTGTTCAATTCTACTTTCATCACAAAGTGCAAAGGCAGTTACTACATTGGAAGAAATTCACAGCAGAGCAAAGTCAAATTATTAATTTCCCCTCTCATTTTCCCTAAACATTTTACTAATTTCCCCAAGCACTAAGGTATTTGAAGATTAAAGGGGCTCAAGGCATTTCCTTGACTTTTGGAGGGACCGGACCCTCGGCCCAATAATTGAAAAGACCTAAGTACTTGAAATCATCCATTATCACATTCATTCAAAATCCTTCAATATTTCATGAAAAGCCCTCAAAATCACTTTTTATTCTAAGTCTAAGTGATGAAAGTATAATAATGCCATTTACTTTTGAATCTTCACTTTCTTGGTTATACTTAAGTGTTTTGAGTTTACATTGTCCCTTTGTCATATTAACTCTAATTTATATATTAAATCCCTATGAAAATCACCTTTTCCTATGTATATAACTCCTTTTTATATAATATTCCCAAAACCCGTGTATTATAATTATTTTAGCCAAAGTATTTAACCCCCATATATTCAAATAAAAAACCCACATTATATGCCCTTTGGCTAAAAATATCATTATAAGTTAATCCCGCCCCCTATGGTAAGCGAATCATGTTGATTTAATTATCATATAAATAAAAATATATTGAAAAAAAATTGAAACATGTGTTATTGCGTGTTTTGATTCAAAAAAATAATCTTTTTCTCGTATTTTTTATTCCCCGACTCCATTTAACCAAGGACAAACTATGATCCCTTGTAAAAATCCCCGTTACCTCTTTTTATTATTAACCTTGGTTAAATTTCAATTTTAAACCATTACCTACCCTCCGCTGCATAAAAGAATTAATTAATCCTTAAGATTAATTAATAACCAACACCGCCAATCAGAAGGCTCCCGAAATGATTATTTCATAATAAAATGTGTCGGGCCCGCGCCATTAAAACTCTGTCAACTTCCTGTCCCATCTACCGTCCGATCATCCGCTCCAAGATCAACGGTTGACGTTAATTCCGCTAGCCATCCCCTGCACGAACATTAATGCGCGAAATCGCAGTGGTTTTCAAATAGTGCAATGACTACGTGTCGTGCGCTCTATGGATTCGCTGCCTCCCCGTCCAAAACAGTCGTCCCTCAAAAGTGGTGCGAAATAAACCACTTACCACCCCCACTTACCACCTCCACTGTTTCCCGTGACTCATCCGTCGTACAGGATGACGCCATTTATTAAATTAATAAAAAATTCGCCCCCATTGACTTTGTCAATAAAACAAAACATTCACGTTTTTTTCATCATTTTGTACGCTAGAGAAAGAATACGCCTTCCGCGCAAGAAAATTCAAATTTCGAATTTGTGAAGTTCGCCAACCTTATCCTATCGAAGAAGATTGCAGACAAGCTTCTCAGAAGATTATCTGCCCTAGCCAGCACCTATCCAAATGCTGTTTTCTCCAAAAACGGGTATTTACCCTCAATTCGAACTGAACTCTGTTGAAATCTCGGCTTTCCTTTTTCCTTCACTGAAACAGAGTTAAAATTAATTACTAGTTCGTTTCGTGACCCCGAGAACTGTAATTGAATTACCAAACCTGCAATTATACCTGTTTCTTCTGCTTCTCCCGTGAATTTACTCAATCTTTCACCATAAGCTGAATTTCCATTTTTGAATCCACAAGAACCAATAATGGAAGCTCCTGTGGCTTTAAACATCGCCCCATTGAACACCCCTCACAGAGACCTGGATTATTTATCATTAATCGGCAGGGATTTCCAAATCAAAGACCTGGGTTTTAGTGATAGTCCTCTTCGAATTTTTTGTCGCTGCAGAGACAATTATTCGAATGGCTTGGATACGATTGGGTTATGGGAATCCAATCTTCCCCGGTACCTATTTCCCTCTGTTCATATTTTCCCTAAAATAATCCATTTTTGCCATGCCAATTATGATCCTAACCAGAGAGCAGTCTTATCCCCAAACCAAGACATCCTTTTCTCAATTACTGCTCAGTCAATCAATGAGATGCTTCATTTTCAACCCGATCAAGCCCTCACTCCTCTGTCCATGGGAGACCTTCTTGAGAAATCCACAAAACTATCCCATGAAGAATTAAGCCGCATCTATCAGACCTTTATGTTTCCTGATCACCAGCCTAAAGGCCCTCCCCCTTATGGGAATGCTTTTTTCACTGAGGAGGGTAGACTTGTTTTGGATATGATATCTTTTATAATGGGCTTTAATACCAGTGAATTTGTTGACCATTTAGTTCTAGTATTATTGTCTATTTTTACCCCTGGACAGCCTCCTGCTGTCAGGTATGATTTTGCATCTTACATAGCCAAAAAAATCCATGATCAGTTCATGAGATTGGAAAATGAGAAAGTGTTCAAGTATTCCTCTGTCATCTATCACCTCATGATATATTACTAGTCTGAAAACTTCCCTTTCTAAACCAAAAATCTTGATGCCCAGGGGAATCCTAGGTCTGTTATCTTTTGGTCAGCCATCACCCACAGTTCTCCAAATTCTCCCTATTCCTATAATGAATTCATTGATCTCTTTATACACCCTGCAACTACCTTGTTGACAGGAGTTTATCCTCCAAGACTCAGCAATGAAATCAAGAAAACTCTACAGCTCTCAAAACAATACAAGATTGGTGATTGGTACTTGTACCAAAATCACACAGAAGTCAGGATATATGGATGTGAATTATGTGCATTCAAATTTCCAAAATATGTCCCCATGAGACTCTTTGCATTGGAATACTTCAGGCAAATGAATAACTCTGATATAATTCATTTTTGTAATGCAAAGAAGAAGGCTCAACTCTAGATCAAACGTCAATTAGGACCGTTTATCTGTAACTCTAGGGATGGAGGGGAGGAAGCTGAAAATATATTACAAGACTATTTCAGATTACAGAAGAGTTTTTATTGGGCACCTTATGACCCATTCAACTTCATTTGTGATAAAAGAATGAAAAATAAATTAGCACCATACATCCATCAGAGAATCCCAGAAATTGAAAAATATGCTAATACAGATGAGTGGATAGAAGGTACATTGATAGAGCATGATATTGAGCAGGTCAATATGAGAAATGTTATGAAAGATCTTGAGAAGATGCTTGACCTAGACTCTTTTGTACAGGTACCAAGATCAGAAGTTGGCCCTTCCTCAACTGGGATTATTCAGCAGGAGTTACAAGAAAACATTGCAGTAGAATCAAAAGGAAAAGAAAAAGAACCGGACACACAAGTAATTGAAAAGTTCATAATGACAGAGCAACCGGAGACATCTAAAGAACAATGTTAGGTACAAATCACTCCAGTTCAGATCAATGAGACAGCAATTTCCAATCTTCAAACTCCTCTTAATATGGAAAAAGGGAAAAAGAGAGAAGCTGAAACATCTATCCCTGGTGATTGATCTATAGAGCAGCATGATACTAAAAGGCAGAGATTGAATCCTCTTCCATAAGTTGAATCATTTCAAGAAATCTCTGACAACCAAGGACAATCAGGAAGTCAACAAACAGATACAGTCAGTGGAGCATCCATTACTTCACAAGGGAAAGAATTACAAAAGCACCAGAGTATTGAAATATCTTCTTTCAAAAGACCAGTTAAGGATACAGGGGACATAAAAAAGACATTTATCAATATCAAGGCAAGAAATGATCCACTGAAAATGCAAGTATATAATCAATATTTGAAAATGGCTCCAAAGAATCAAGAAAGACTATGGTCAGCTTTTGACATTCAACAGGGCAAAATGTTAATGAGCCATTTCAAACCCAAGGTGCAGCAACCCCAAACAACAGCTAATTATATTAGAACAAACTTTGAAGTCCTAGCCAAGGACATTCATCCTTTAGATCAGATTGAGTTGCATAAACAGACTGGTGAAATGATCTATTCTACTTTGACTTATAAAGCAATGGCATCTCACAGGTTACAAGATTCTTTAGAGAACACAAATGCACAACTACAGATTGAAAAGGCTTATTCTCAAGAAAAAGACAACAGAATAAAAACATTGGAGGAAATAATAATTGGATTAGGTCACAATCCAAAGGATGTCAAAGGTATAGAAGCATTAATAAAGAAAAAGGATGATGACATTGCAGCATTGAGAAAGCAGTTGAAATTGCAAGCTTCTAGACATCCTCAAACTGAAGAAGTAATAAAGAAGAATTCTGAAGAGGAAATGATGGAGTTGCTCTTGAAAATGAATGAGCAACTGATTGAAACAGAAAAAGAGCTGGAGCAAGCATTGAAAGACAAACAATCTGCTCTTCCAACATCTGTAATAGAGGCAACTACAAGTACAGGTACACAACAAACAGGTCAGCCAGCAGAATCATCACAGGTAGACATTTCAAATTTGAGCACAGAAGTATTAGTAAAGAAAATGAATGACTTGAGACTTCAAGTAACAAAACTTAAACAGACAAAGTTACAGCTTGTTAATTTAGAATAGAAATATGATCTTTCAAAAATGAGTGTTGCTGACAAATCAAGAGAAATCAAGAGATTGGAAAATTTGGTTAAAGCGTTAGAAAAGGATCTCACATTGGAGAAGCCTTTGAGAGAAATAAATGATATTATTTTGGATAATATTAGTCAGTCAATAAAATATATCTGGTCCTCAATCCAGATAATGTACGAACATAATGATTTGGTCAGAGTAGCTCTAGATGAAGTTGAGAATACACGAGCAGAATTGGGAAATAGGCCTGAGGAAGCCAATCAACTTATACAATTTTTGAACACTCAAACCAGACAACAAATTGCAGATTTAGGTATTCAAGACAGAACTGCAACAATCCAGGAGATAAAAAGAGTTTTTACTAAGAGAACTCTTATGCAGAATTTACAAAGAAGATGCTTTGACATGCAAACTGAAATCCTTGATTTCAGAAAAAGGTTTGATGTTTTATTGAATAAAGGGTTTCCTAGCCCTATGATGTCAAAAGATAAAATAATGGACCTGGAAACTTATGTTAGGAAATTGGACCTACATGCTCACAATCTTGCCAATTCCTCAGCCAGTTCATCACAAGCAACATTACCTACAGGAAGGAATCTTTATGACAGATTAGAGAATTTGTTTTATCTAGAACATGAAGTAAGGCATTTGTTTCCTAACCAGCCTAATTTTTTCAGATATACTGAGGCTGATGAAACATTGAGGAAGCTTCAACGGACAAAAATAACAGAAGATAAATGGTGGGAAGACTTGTTGGAGATTTTGTAAAATTTATCCTTATTTGAAATTTTTCCTATTTACCACAGTATAAGAGATAAAAGACAAAACAAAGGTCAAAGAGTATCAGTTCAGTTGACAGTGTATCAGTAAAAACAAAGAGTATCAGTGAAGCAAGTCAGTTAGCACAAAATTACTGAAGAAGACAACGATGAGCCCAAATATAGGTCCAGCATCCAGCACATTCTCGAAATGAGGGAACAGCACAACATCGGTTACTTCTTGTCTTATCCATGAAACCAGTTGTCTCTATTTTTATTGTAACTTATTTATGACTCATATTAGATTATATCTCGTTTTGTTAAGAGATATTTTGTATCATTTTTTATATAAATAATCCCTCAATTGACTTATTGAGGGTGGATTCTTCTACTTTGCTGTAACATTGACTTTTTGGAATAAATTTCTTTGGAGAAATTTCTTTATGGCTTGTTGGATGATGAATTGAAGCTCAAGAATTTTTGCAGGATTCATGTGTCTAACTACATATCAATAAGTCTTCTCTATATCATGTTTTAAAAGTTTTATTTCTGTTTATAATATCACTGCGTTCCATTTCTGAATAATTGACAAAAAAGAATAAATCAGAAATTTCTTAAGTGTACTCTGATTTCAATTGTGATTATTCTAAATGTTTTCTTCTAAACTGGTTATAAACAATGAATTCTTAATTGCTCTTGTTTCGCTGGTTTAAACATTTTGATTACTATAGTAAAGAATTCTTAAATGCTCTTTATTTGTAATCATTCACTTTCTTTCTTTGAACATGTTGAAAGATTCTTAATTGCCTTTCATCCCTTCAAAATCCATTCCATTCACTTTAATATCTAAAATTGTTCTCTGTTTGGCTATCTTGCCCTGCAAAGCCATCTTGTGTGTAGAAACTTAATCCAGTAAAGCTATCTTTTCAACTCCATAGCCCAATGGCCTGAAATACTCAATCTTGCCCTTAGTTGGCGGATTCCACCATTCAAATTCAAACAAAACTCTTGGACTTATAACTAGCCTAATATTTCCTAAGAACAAAGCTAAATTTTAAAGAGAGAGCCCTCTCTGGATACAGATTGGCTAGATTCTGTATCTGAAGGTTGGTTTGTGGTTACCTCGGATTTACTTTCCTTTTCCACAACTTCAAGGAAAATCTGAGTGATAACACAACCCAATAATTTTTAGGTTCCCAATGTCCAACTGGAACATAGGACCATATGAGATGTCTAAAGGAAAACACTTAATGTGGTGTTTGTGCATATAAAGTGAACTAGTTGTTGACATCAGCCTATTTAATGTCAAATTCAATAGTGAGGCATGTTTGCAAGGGTGAATCTTGACCATGGTTCGATGAAGATTCGCCAACGAGTATGGTTGGGTGGTTATTCTTGAATTCACATTGTACATTATTTTCTTTTCCCCTAGAATGGGAACACTTTCTTGGGTAATAGATTTTGAGATTTATCCTTGTAATTTAAAATAGGTTTGGAGGTCAGGTTGCAACATCAAGTTGGGTTTTTAATTCAATTTTAATTCTTGGGTAATTGACTCTCATATTTGAATGTAACCATTAGCACTTCCATGTAATTCTTAGTTTTTGGGGCTATATTAGTGATTGTGCTTTATAGTGACTAGTGTATCCTAATAATAATGTTAGATAAATTCCAATAGGAGCATTTTATGTAATGTGCTAAATCAAGGAAAAACTATTAAACCATCTTATTGATCTAACTGACAAAAAATACTATGCTCGTAATGACAAAAAATTGAAAAATTTGATGTTAATACTGTATTCATTTTTGTCAATATCATGACTCAATTCAATCTGGGGTGACACTAATTATAAGTCTTCCCAATTCTATGGATTTCATGAGCACCAATTTAATAATATAGTGGTTTAGGGTGGAGACAAAATGTCATTAAACCCACTTCAAACATAGGAGACCTTGAATTTTTATTTTTTCTTTTCTAATTAAGGATATGTCTTATCCATGTACCAAATTCGTGTATGATTTTTTTTTGTTTGTGGATAAAAGTTTAAAAAAGTATCCATCTCAGTACAATTATTTGACTATTAAAATGTATGGAGACATATAGGCTTTACCTTCCTCGAGTATAGTGATTTGAATATTAAAATTTATGAAGACATATAGAATTTACCTTCCTCTAGATTCGAATTGTAATTTATTAGGAGGAAAGACATACTCTTAATAGAAACTATATATAAATTAATGAAATGTAACAGAATTCATAATAAACAAAAAAATGAAAAATATAGTGCATTTTTTTGAAAAGATGTTTAGGAAAAGAAATTGTAATTAGTTATTTCCTAACTAAATTACTTCATGATGGTTGCTCGCATAGTTTTTTGCTAAGAAAAAAAATACGATTTATGCCATATACTATGGAATAACTAATTTTCATTGAAGAATTCACCTATTCATTTCTTCTCCAAAACGAGCATAAAGAATTATAAAAACTGACACAGAGTGCAATAATTTGGTTTTAAAAAATATGCACATGATAAGTGCAATAAACTGGGAAGCCAACATTTCCTAGCACCACTTTTAGGGATGATTTGAATTCATTCTGTAGGAAATAAAATATCTATTTCAGAAATTTGTGGTGGACAAAGTCTGAAATTGCTAGTTGTGCCTTCCACCTGGTGACTCCATTTTTCAAAATGTTCATGTCATATCATTCCTCCATACCTATCTGTCAACCCTACTCACCACTCAGCTACAACGACCAAACTCATTAGAGAAATTTTGAGGTCTAAAAAGGACCTCGTAAGGAATATTATAAAATAACAGTATAAATTATAAAATAATATTAGATTGCATCATCATATTTTATAGGGAAAATAGCAAAATCTACTTTTTCAACTCGTATTTGAACTTATCTCCATAAGATTTTAGTCAAATTTTGAGCGAGAGAACTCATTGGATGCAGAATTTACTTCCTCATCTGAGTACCCATGTTGCATACTTTTGATGGAATCAACTACAAAAGAATGAGAAATACATTAAAAAATGTGATTGCAATCACATTTCTCATGTATTTCTCATTTTTTGTATAGAAGGGTCCATCAAAAGTATGCAACATGGTTCCTCCTTAGATGAGGAATTAAATTATGCATCCAAAGAGTGCTCCCGCTTGAATTTTAAGTAAAATCATAAGGAGATAATTTCAAAATAAGAGTTGAAAAGGTAATTTTTTATTTCTTAATATTTTTAATTTTTTACTCCCAAAATGGTGAATCCCCATGGTTGACATCATCATATTGAATCCTACTAATTATTATAAAGTTGATTATGGTTGTACATTTTTATTTTTTGAGGCCCATTTTCGACCTCAAAATTTATCTAACTCGCACATTTCCATTATACATATTTCACTCATCATATTTTGTATTAACCATTGCTCTGTCATTTTAGCACCTTCTCCCTACTATGCGTCACTACACTCTAGATTCATCAAGAATACATGCCTAGAGTGATATTGATTATGAACTAGTACATTATGTTTTTGACCTTGACCATCTCGTGTACACTTTTAACCAGTGATCTAAAACTTTTTTGGTTGAGCCCTTAGGAACCTAAATAACTGGAGCTCTACCTGTACCGCTAAAAATAGTGATTACTCGATTGTCATGCTCTAGGGCTAGTCATATGAATTCCATGCCTTGAAAGGTAGTGCACATGCATATTGAGTCACCCAGTCCTAGGTGAAAATCCAAAAAGGTGCCTTAACAAAAACTAAGGAAATTAGAACCTTGATTTCATTTGACTCTATGGACGTGATTCTACAACACATTATGGTTGGACAAGGTGAAACGCGTAATTATCCAAATCAAAAAAATCACTGCATGGGCTTGGGTGGTAGCACAATACACCTTGTTGGCTTTTCCTAGAGTGGTACATGATATTCCTCAAAACTATATAAAGCTTCTACCCTGGTTTCGTCACGAAAACAGGGGGACTAGTGAACAATATATCAATGCATTCCAAGATTTTACTAACAACTTCATGGTTGAGGATGAAGATGTCTTCATGAGATTATTTGTGTAGATCCTTGAAGGGGATGTATGGAAATGGTTTCGTAATCTTATTTCTAACGCGTTGCATTCATGCGATGATTTAGAAAGAACATCTTGAGTCCAATGGGGTGACAAGAAATACTCTCAGTATTATCTGATAGAGATTTCTGTAGTAAAGAAAAGGTCATCTAAAAATGTAGAGGAGTTCGTGAAAAATTTAATAAGATCTATAGTAAAATCCCCAATGAGATTAAACCTACTCCCATTTCTTCTGTTGAAAACCATGAAACTAACTTCAAGACTAATTTATATATCATGATCATAGAGAGGTCACCTCAAAAATTATCTCACATGTAATCTAATGTAGCCGATAGAGAAGGAAATCTAACCATAATAGTAAAATTGAGAAGGGTGTATACAATAGATAAAAATCTCGATCCGACCAGAGAAAGGGGAGGAAACTGAGACAAAGGGAAGAATAAAATCAAAGAGAAACTTAACCACCCTACTTATCAAAAGGACCCATCTGAAGAAAAGATTAAATAAATGAATCAATTAATCAAGAACTCATTGAAAAATATTTCCAAGCTCAAAGTTGAAGTGTCAAGAAAAAACCCTAGCCAACCTCCTTCCAACCCCCCTTTTTCCTGAAAACCATTGCATCTGCAACAAATTAATTGGGATAAAAGACCTCAAAAACAACCTATACAACCCCCCTTAAGGAGAGATCTCAACCTGCAAACTAATGAATATCCCAATGAGAATACCCAAGATGAAGACATAAATTGGGTAGGAGATCAAGGTCCCACCTTCTATATTACCAAGAATGACTAGGCACATCCACTCGTGACATATGAAGAATACATACCATATGCTTGTGAAGGGTATGAAGACTGTGATATCTCACCATCTAAATATCATAAAATTATGGATTATATTATGGCGTAAATCAAAAGGATTTATGGCCTATGACCTAGGGCATGAAGACATGCTGGTTTGAGTTGAAAGAATAAAAAAAAAAAACTATTAGTGTCATTAGCTGACCCTAAAACCACTCTATTTAACATCCTCTCACTTAATGAACCCTCATCGAGAGTGAAAGAAACTATAAAGATGAGGCGAAATAAACTGAAAGAGAAGAACCCAACTTCTATTTGAGAACTGGAAGTACCTATGGATCTCCTGCCTCCTCCACCACAAATTCAACCATCAAAGGAGGTAGAGTGGAACTTAGTCCCTCTTTTCAATATTGAGAAATAACTAAGAAAAATCAAAGTCCATGTTCCTTTTTTGGAATTCTTGCAGAAAACCTAGTTTACCAACCACTAATACAGGAAATCATGATCTCACCTAAACAGATCAATCATAATGATGCTTTGAACATCCAAGAAGACCATCTACATGTGAATTGTGGGAATCATGTTGAAGAACAAGGAAATGATAGTCCTCATTTCTACATTACCCTGAACATTCACAATAGTTTGTTTCATAATTGTCTGCTAGATTTAAGGGTGTCCCATAACCTCATGCACAAGTCTATTATGGTAGAGTTTAGACTAGGCATTACTAAAACTTACCACAACCTTTATTCATTCAATTATATGAGAGTAAAATGGCTCAGCCTCATCAAATAAATGGTGGTTTCCATCACCCAAATACCAAGAAAGGGTTTGGTCATGGATATAGTGGTGGTTGATATCCTAGATTCATACAACATGCTCCTTTTGAGATCACGCAGATTGAAATTAGTAGAAACCATAAAAATAGACCCATCATATGTTGCCATACCATTTTTTAGGGGATGGTAGCATAGACTCTGTTTTTGAAAATTCAACAAGAAAGTCTCAGTTTTGATTTTTCCTTAATGAAAATTGAGGAAATTTGGAATTCCACATCAGGAGACAACTTGGAGGAGTTAACCAATGTGACATGACTCTTTTTACTTAGTTAAGAAGACTCAATTTCAGTTAATGAGTTGATTTTCACTTTACTTGTGGTGATTCTTAAAAAATAGGAGTCTAGCTCAGTTAATTCAAGTTATGGGAATGGAGTATAGTTTTGTGTAGTGGTTTCCTATATTTTAGGAGCCTAGGTTGAGCTAATTTTAGTTGTAGCAATCTAATTGAGTTAAATTGAGTTATGGTGAGTTAAAATAGTTCCAACTATTGGTGAAACTAGTGGAAGGTCAAGTTTTGCAGTGTAAGTTGAAACACACTCAGTGATCATCTAGATAACTAATTGATAAACCTAAATTAGATCACGAATGCAAAGAATTTGAGTTACCTAGTTGTGGTGGATTCTCCAAGGCAATGTAAAATTAATTATATACTAGATTGAGTGTATAATTCATTGTATGGATTAGAGGATCAACCTAAAGGAATTTCATAATTCAGATGAGGGAATTTTCCAATTAATAGGGGCTAATTTCCTGAAGAAACAGTGGATGGAAATAGGAGCTTGGAGGCCTAAAAATCTGGCTAAGTATTGGTAAGGTTCAGTCATTTAGGCAGAGGATAGAAGATATAGGTGTCGGTTGTGATCAAGCTTGAGAAAACATACTGTATTCATCCAGATTCTTTGGTTAATGCAAAACATATAGTAAGGGGTTTTGAGAAATTGCTTTCCCCTAGATAAATATTAGTGTATGTGTGTTGATTCTTGATGCATGTTAATTATTTGTGTTCTCGATCGTGAATTTACTTCCACAGATCAGTAGAGTAAGTTCTAATCTTGTAATTTAATAAATCTCATGAGAAGTTAAGAATATACACATTAATTTCTACATGTTATAAAATAATGATTGACATTAGAACTAGTTATTGAAGTCCTCATGTACACTCATCATTGAAAAACTAATGAGATGTTAGGAGGAAGAGTTGATGGAGCCCTAATTCAGGGAATATCCATAAGGCCTTATGTATAGACTTCTTAATAGAGCAAGAAGGTTGCTATTGGGAAGATCAATGAGCCAATGTTTAGTGACAAAAAAAGGAGTTGTGATCATTTATATTGGCATATTGAGGGGTAGATAGATTTCCCACAAGGAGATCCAGACTCAGAGTGAGTCTATTTTCAGAGGGAGCATCCATATGGAATCTAATAGCTCAAGATTTGGAGAGATCATACTCATTATTGCAGTAGTTGCAATAGTAGTGAGGAATAAATAATAGATAATTAGAAGTAATATTATGATTATATCATATTTCACCATGCATGAAACCATACCTCTAGGTGTGAAGAGGGGTGATGTGAAGACCTAGTCTCGGAATTGTAGAAATTTGGACAGGGTCCATTGAGGTGTTATCCTCATGGATCATTACCTTGCTACAGGGGCCCACAATATTCAATAGTATGAGGATTGGTCTCAGTAATATAATGAGGACTGCAAAGAAGTGTTGAAAGTAGAGCAGGAGGCTCAGTATCAAAGTCAGCAGAAACATAATTTTCCTAGTAGACAATTGCAGACATAGTTGATTCAATGTTTTTTTTTTATTCTTCTCAATTGCATAAGTTGCAGTAGCAACAAAAAAATTGAGAGGTGTTGCATGCTACTACATTCCACATGTGCAGGATTGGGGTGGTTGAGAGGTAGTGTTGAAAATGCAGCAAGAAAGTCTCAATTTTGATTTTTCCTTAATTAAAATTGAAGAAATTCGAAATTGCACATCAACAAACAACTTGGAGGAGTTAACTAAGGTGACATGACTCTTTTCACTTAGTTAAGAACACTTAATTCGAGTTAATGAGTTGATTTTGAATTTACTTGTGTTAATTCCTTAAAAAAAGGAGTCTAGCTTAGATAATTTGAGTTAGGGGCCTAAAGTTTTGTTGTGTGCTAGTGGGTCCTAAATTTTAGGAGCCTAGGTCGAGTTAAGTTTAGTTGTAGAAATTTAATTCTGTCAGATTGAGTTATGTTCAGTTATGGGTTTTGAGTAGTTTCTTTCCCCTAGATAAATCTCTCTGTATGTGTGTTGAATATTGATGCGTGTTAATGATTTGTGTTCTCAATCGTGAATTTACGTCCGCAGATCAGTAGCGTAGCTTCTAGTCTCATGATTTAGTAAATTTTATGAGCAGTTTAGAATATACACATTAATTTATACATGGTAATAGAGAAAGATTCACATTAGAACCAATCATTTAAGCATTCATGTACGATGATAATTGAAAAACTAATGAGTTGTTAGGAGGTAGAGTTGATGGAGCCCTAATTCAAGGTATTTCTAGAAGACCCTATGTGTAGACTTCTTAATGGGGCAAGAAGGCTGCTAGTGTGAATATCAATGAGACAATGTTTAGTGATACAAAAATGAGTTGCGATTATTGATGTTGACATATTGAGTGGAAGAGATATTTCCCACAGGGAGATAGAGACTCAAAGGGAGTCTAGTTTAAGATGAAGATGCCCCATGCAAGCTAGTACTTCAAGATATGGGAATATCACACTCATTGTGGCAATAGTTGTAGTAGCAGTGGGGAAGAAAAAAAAAATCATTAGCAACAACAATATTATTACATCATATTTCGACATGCATGCGACCATACCTCCAGGTGTGAGGTGGGGCGATGCAAAGCCCTAATCTCAAAATTGTAGAAGGTGGGGCAGGGTCCATTGAGGTGTTCTCCTCATTGATCATTACCTTGATACAGGGGCCCATAAAATTTAGTAGGAGGAGGATAAGTGTCATTCAGATAAGGAGGATTAAAAATTATTGTTGACAACAGAGCAGGAAGCTCAACAACAGAGTCAACAACAACACAGTTTTCCTAGTAGACAGTTGCAAAAATAGTTGATTCAATTTTTTTTTAGATGGCGCTCAGTTTCGGTTGTTGCAGTAGAAGCAACAAAAATGGGAGGTGTTCCATCAAGTAAATTCCATAGGTGAAATATTGTGGTGGTTTATAATCCATTTTTTGTTGAGAGGGAGTATTGAAAATGTAGCAAGAAAGTATCAATTTTAATTTTTCCTTAATTAAAATTGAGGAAAATCGAAATTCCACATCAACGGACAACTTGGAGGAGTTAAGTGAGGTGACATGGGTTTTTCACTTAGGTAAGAACAATGAATTCGAGTTAATGATTTGAGGTTCATTTTAATTTTGTTGATTCAAAAAAAATAGGAGTCTAGCTTAGTTAATTCAAGTTAGGGGCATGAAGTCTAGTTCTGTGTAGTGGGTTCCTGAATTTTAGAAGCCTAGGTTGAGTTAATTTCAATTGTTGCAATTTAATTCAGTTAAATCAAGTTATGGTGAGTTAAACTAATTCTATTTTTTAGAGAAACTAGTGGAAGGCGAAGTTGTGCAATATAACTTCAATCACACTTAGTGATCATCTAGATAACTAATTAATCAACTTAAATTAGGTCATGCATGCATAGAATTCAAGTTACCTAGTTGTGGTGGAGTTTCCAAGGCAATGTATAATTATTTATATACTAGATTGAGTGCGTAGGCCATTGTATTGGTCAGAGTATCAACCCAGAGGAATTGTGTAATCCAGATGAGGGAATTTCCTAATTAATATGGGCCAATTTCCTAGAGGTACAATGGAAGGAAATAGGAGCTTGGAGGCTTAAAAATTTGGCTAAGTATTGGTCAGGTTCAGTTAGTTAGGCAAAGGATATAAGATATATGTGCAAGTTGTGCTTAAGCTTGAGCAAGCATATTGTATTCATCTAGATTATTTGATTAATGCAATACAAATAGTAAGGCATTTTGAGAAGTTGCTCTCCCCTGGATAAATATCTGTGTATGTGTGTTGAATATTGATGCATGTTAATTATTTTTGTTCTTGATCATGAATTTACTCTCACAAATCAAAAGAGTAGCTTATAATCTTGTGATTCAGTAAATGCCATGAGAAATTTAGAATCTACACATTAATTTATACATCTATAAAGAGGCTAAGCTCTTATATATCATCAGCAATGAAAAGAAGTCCAAGAACATACCATATTATGTCAAAAAAGAATATATGGGATGATATAGCTTATCGATCAGTCCTGAAATTACCCTTGCAACAAATTCAGTCCCTATAAAAGAAGAACTGGTATATAGACTAAACTCTGTTTCAAGATTGTTCTTTGACGAAGCGTTTTCTCGAGAAGATAGGGAGGTAGTGATTTTAATACCACTTGTAGGTAAGAACATTTCAGATTCCTATAAACTATAATTTGATGCCACCAACAATGTGGCAGAATACGAAGCATTAATTATATGACTAGAGATGGCCAGTAAAATGAGGGTGAGAAAGCTCGTAGCATTCGCGCATTCATAATTAGTATTCTTGTAGGAGATATTACTGAGAATTATTGGCATGCTTTTATCATTACAATTGTGCACATGAAATATAATCAACTTCCAAATTCTTTATTGGTCGCAGCGAGCACCGTTACACACCCTCTTGAACAAAGTTGAAGTACTAGGTGGAAGTACGATATAGATCGTTTGTTCTAGACAATGTCAAGCATTAGCAAGTATTTTGAAGATGACCAATAGTTAAGAAGGTTCGTGAAGTTAGTGGGTGAATTTTCAGCAATCAACATCAACTCAAAGGAATAAAATACCCAATGGTTATTAAGAAGAAGAACGTGACCAAGATGACAAAAAGTTCCTAAACCATATCAGAAGTCATAAGGTTGTACAACTCAATAATAACTTCATATTGAAGGAACTGGTCCATCTCAAGGAAATGTTTTATCAGAATGGCGTACCTACTAAGGTGATTTTTAGGCCATCAACTGATAACTTGGAGGAGCAAAACCTCAGTACCGAAGAGAGCTCTCAAAAGGTAAAAATTTCCAAGTGTTTTCAACTTGCCTACAAAAAGAGATATGTTGAGTTATTTAAGAAATTTCAATATGTTTTTGTGTGGAGGTACGAAGATTTTAAAACTTATGATACTTCGATTATTCAACATAGGATACCATTGAAAGAAAATACTAATCCTCTTATCAAGAAACTCAGAATATTAAACCCCATCCTATTGCCAACAATAGAAAAGGAGATCAGAAAGCTATTGTATGGGAATACAATTGTCTCACTGAGGTATTCTCAATGGGTAGAGAATTTGGCACTTGTACGAACAAAAAATGGATATATTTGAGTCTGTGTGGACTTCAGAAACATGAATATGTTTTCTCTAACTATCCCCTCCCTAAGATGGACCACTTGCTGCAAAAAGTGATAAGAGTGTCCAAAATATCAATGATGGGTGGATTCTTAGGTTACAATTAGATAGGAATGCACACGGATGATAAAGACAATACTTGATTTGCCACAATGTGGGGTAGCTTTGTGTATGATAAAATTCCTTTTGGGTTAATGAATGTAGGATCTGCCTTTTAAAGGGATGTGGATATCACATTAGTTGGAGAGAGAGACTGGTTCATATTTAACTATCTATATGACATGAATATTTTCTAAAAATTTGA